>QBDW01006697.1:0-33084 GCA_003261595.1 Maconellicoccus hirsutus
TATATTTTTTGAATAATAAAAAAAAAAAAAATCAAGTCGACGTTTAAGAATACATACAACCATTATTTCACGAGCGGATCGAGCTTATCGGAAAGAAATACCAAGTTTGAATTCACGAACGTATGCGTGAATGTCCGAAACCTCCCGAGCACGAAAAATCGAGTTGGAGTTTAACGATAAGTAACCAAACATTACTTTGGGTTTCATACCGTTCTTTTCGAACTAGGTAACGTTTGGTTACTATCGGGAGTAAAATTGAAGACCTCATGTAGAAAACAACCTTAGTCAAAAAAATCGAAAATGAGTCATTAGTATTGTTGTAAAGAGCGCTTCAAATAGAAAATTATGGAACTAACGTCAATGTACAGAAATTAGACCTTCTATAAAAAAAATGTAATTTAATAAAACCTACCTTTTGTAAAAAACAACCATAGTCCAGACTATGGTTGTTTTCTACCAAAATGATCATTGATTGTTTACTGATAAGAAGTTGCATTTTTCGAAGTGATTTTTTAAAAGTTCAACTTGATTATTTTATGAAGAAAAAATGGCAAATAATTGTGGGGATGCGAGCGTTGGACCTCCTAAAAAAAAACAAAAAAGAGTAGGAGCACATCACACCCCTATAACTCAATTAAAGGTGCATGGGAAGCAAAGACCCAAGCATAAAAAGAAACCGGGGATTGTACCGGCGAATAAAATTGGGCCTAATTGCAAGTAAGTACTATAATGGTAAAATTTAATTTTGAAAATAATGATTAACATATGAATGAACACACACAGCTGCAAACGACTAAAATGCTTCGATAATGTAACCGAAGACATGAGGAATTACATATTCCAGCAATTTTATGAAGATTTTGATTCGAAAAATGCTCAAGATAGTCACTTGTGTGGATTGATATCCATGCAACCAGTGGTAGAACGAAGACCTCGCGTCAATTTAGTTATAGTGAATGAAACGGAATCTTGTGATGAATTAGAAGAAGAACAGTGTGGAATGAATCCGAACTCGGCATATTTTAGTTATAAAATTCGATATCACGAAGCTGAATATCAGGTAACTATTTTTGTACTAATACAATATTGGTAATTTTGCCAAGCTGAGCTTTATACGTCTTTCTTAGGTTTGTGCAAAAGCTTTCACAAGTATCCACGGAATAACTCGTGGGCGTTTACGAACTATTCAGCAGTCATTAGTAAAAAATGGAAGATCCCCGATAGATGGACGTGGTAAGCATGGCAATTACCATACAGCTACACCACCACCTATTCGATATTTAATCGAGGACCACATCAAGTCACTAAAAGTGAGACAGAGTCATTACTCCATCAGGAAAAATCCAAATGCATATTATCTGCATGATGACTTACGCAGTGTTGCGCAGTTATACGAGTTATTTTTGGAGAGATATCAAATTCGAATTGGAATAAGTTTGTACCGTTCAGTATTCCACCAATTCAACATACGTTTTGGGTTACCACGAAGTGATACTTGTGGTATCTGTGACGGATTCGATCATAGTGCAGCGATGGCTTCATCAGATGAGGCAAAGCGTACCATTGCAGCCGACAAGAAAAAGCATTTAGAAAACGCTGAAAAGTTCAGAATATTGAAACGTCGCTATCAACAACAAGCTAAGGACAAGAAAGTTGTATGCATCTCATTCGATTTCATGCAAAATCTTCCTCTTCCTAACCTAAATACCAACTTGGTGTTTTATGTCAGCCAGTTGTGGTTCTACACATTTGGAATCCATGATTTGGGTACCAATGACGCCTCATTATACGTGTATGACGAGAAAAACGGTCGCAAGGGGTCGAAAGACATTGCATTTATGCTTTTTGATTACCTAAAGGCTAAAGCTAATCCAAAGAAGCACCTAATCGTACTGTGCGATAACTGCCCGGGTCAAAATAAAAATTACACTTTAGTGAAGTTCTGTTACTTACTGGTACACGTTTTCCGTTTTTTTGCTAGTGTAACGCAAGTATTCCCAATTCGTGGACATACGTACCTTCCTAATGACCAAGATTTTGGTGTCGTCCAAAAATACAGCAAAAAGTATGAAGCTGAAACCGCTACTGATTGGATCGAGTTTATAAGACAATCGAGGAAAAATCCATCGCGTTTTAACGTTGTTCCTTTAAATTTTGAATCGTTTTTAAATGTGACTGAAATGGATACATTGTTTTTAAAAACACCAAAACCTGGCTTGAAGATCAAAAGTGCTAGAATGATTCGTGTGAATGTGAGATCGCAGGATGTAGAAATCAAGTACAGTTATACAGGGAAATGGAACCACCACCTAATACGCAACCGAAAAGTTCCACTTCAGAAGGAGATTGCATTGCCGTCCTTATATACCGAACCAGTTGAAATTAAGCCAAGAAAATTGAAAGATATTCGTGCTCTTACCGCATTTTTGAAAAAGCCTGAAAGTATGTCATATTACGAAGATATTTTACGGATTCCACCTATGGATGATGATGATGATGAAGATGAAAGTGATGTTGTAGAAGAAACATTGAATGTCGACTGGGCAGATAGTGATGATAATAGTAGTGGAGTAGAGGATGAATAATATTATGTAATGTTTCGTACTGTGTTATATGAAAATTAAAAATTCAACACATGTATTATTCAATCATTTATTTTTGCTTGTACATACATAATATAATGCAAAATACAACGTTCTATTTTTTCTTAATGTACCTAATTAGCTAGCTGTACATTATTCGTCATCCGATGAAGGGAATCTAACATCCCATAGTCCAGGAGGAGTTCTTGATCGTGCCCATTTTGCCCTATGTCTAGAACAAGAATTCAGTAGACTTCTCAGTTTTTCATCGTCGCCATTTGCCATGGTTTTGAAAAATGCCTCGCAGTCATCGCACATTTGACCAGGTAACTTAGCACGTTCACACTTCTTCCTTACACTATCCCGTTGGTAACGATAGGGTGGCGAGTCGGATGGTATGTAATCAAAGGAATTATCATCATCCCTATTCCTCTCGGTTAGTGGTTTCCTATCAGTTTTTGAGTAAGGCCTCTTCCTTGAATTCTGGTTTTCATTCTGCACCTTGGTTTTCACCTTATGCGATGATGTAGGGGTGTTCTCCATAGTTATAAGTACACAAATAATACAAAATAGCATCGACAAACAATATTTTCACTCAAATTTTCAAGCGATCACTTCAGACAATAATAAAATAATAAATGATTTTGGCTCAAAAAAAAAGTAAACAAACAAATTTTTTGTAGAAAACTACCTTAGTCATGACTTTAGTTTCTCATTTTCATTATTTAGGTCAGAAGATATTATTTTACCTTTTCGGAAGTAATATAAGCGAAATCTTCAGGCATTGTAGTTTACATCTCAACCATTGTATTTTATCTAGAGTCTAGTGTTCGAATTTTGAAACGAAATATTAATTTCCTGGAAAAACACCTTCTTTGACTAAGGTTGTTTTCTACATGAGGTCTTCAATTAGTTATCAGTTTTCTCTGTTTACATTATTTTGCTCTCGGAGTATACTCCTTTTGCGAAAAGAATACACCTAAAAGTTCAAAAATTCGTACTTATCGTATGATGATTAGGTATCTTACCGCCAGTCACTATCATTCTGACGCATGCGCGTATGGGTAGTTTTAGCACAAGCCAATATTTTGGCTTTTCTATGATGAGCCGGGCGAACTCGTGAGAATTCGTATACCTCGAGCGGTAGTATACGTTAGTATACGTACATTGTCTAAGGCTACGATACATCAAACGTTTCACTATTCAGCTCATTCTACAGACAACCGTGTCTCGCATTTGCGCACTGCAGGGCACGTCTCACTAAGGTCTTAGGTTCTAAGTTCTAATTTGAGCAACCCATATTATTATTTATTATATTGTATTGTCTAAGCCATTGACGTTACATAATATGGATACACAGAGGGTCCCATCTACCTTTCGCCAACAATAAAATCCTTATCGGCGCGCACCCATTTATGCGCAACCTGGATTGCAAACTGGAGGTGACTGAGGTGGAGCAGGATGCGTTTGTGCGTGATTGTGTTAGTACATATTTCGTTATGTATCACGGTGCGCACTAAATTGCGCAAAACAAAACCGAAGTATAGAGAGCCCTAACAAAACCACCGATAATACACCTTTTCCCTGTGAACTTTCCTAACGATAATATTCCCATCTCGGCAACGTACCTTGCGCCCATTGATAAGCTTGAAAGACTTTGGGCTCAAGTAGATCCTGGCTCCTAGCGGTTCATTATTGAACTGACAAGAATTAGTTCCCTTTCGGTTTCGGAAGTCGGGACACTGTGTATTGTCTGTATTCTTGAGTTTTCTTTTTCTATTATGGTCAAGTTTTCCTTCATTTTTGGTAGAATTTTCCGAGTTTTCCTGCTTAGTTTTAATTATTGATTCTTTTGCGTTTGTATTTGTATCGGTGGAAGTGTGCTGTGCGCTGTCGATTGTTGAAGTGTAGAGTTTAATTCGAGTATTATTTACAATTACCATGGTCATGTTAGAATTTCATCTGTAGAAATCACGAAACGAACTAGTTAGTGCTTTGGAATTTACAAACGCTCTGATCACTATACTTAATTACATATTTATCCGATTAGCCATCGCCATTGCACGATTATTTCATTTCATTCTCAACTACTCTCACTTGCGGTAATGTTCATTTCATCTTACAACGTCAATCATTGGTCTCTATACGTGATGCATGAATCCATGAAGTCATGATATTAGTCATCGCGGGATTTTTCCTGTTCAGAGCACCGACAGAAATGTAATACTTAGTAACCAAATATAACCAAATATTAGGTGTAGACTAAATTCGTAGGACAGAAATCTGAGATGTAGCGTCAAATTTATAAATAATTCGTCTTCAGTTGTAAAATTTCGTTTAATGTATGAGAAGTGATACGCCTGTAGGAAAATAAAGTTCGGTGTGTTTGTTTCGTTTGAAAGTTCGCCGAGTTGGTGTAGTAAATTATCTCAGAGTATAAGTCTTACCTGTCGTCTGTTGGTCTAGAAATGTCAACAAGATCTCAGCTTACCAAAGATTTAAACGGTTGGTAATGTTATCTTTGAGCCGAATCCGACGTCGTCGTTTTGTAATACGATTTGATTTTTCCACTTCAGAGAGTGTCAAGTCGTTACTTGGAAAACATGTGAAGATACTGTTGAAAAATGTTGTTAAATTGGAAGTGAAGCCGGAGAAAACGGAAAACAGGGTTCTGGTACGTAAACGCATGCCTGTGTATTTGAACGTAGTGGTAATCGTTCTGCGTGGTTTTTGGAATTATAGCAGTTAGCGTTTTTTGTGCGTAATGAAACGTGTTAATTGGACGTAATTTGATGTTTGTAGGTATTTTCGCCTTGCAGATTCTTCCTACTTACCGCCAAAATTCCAACACGAGTTAGTAGTTTTTCCCTTTTATTTTTACCTATCCGTGTAATAATACTTAATGAGAATCAACATAGCTTTATAGTCTATGTTAAAATGAAAAAAAAAAAAAAAAAAAAAAATAGAAAAAAAATTACGACGAAAGAGACTACATAGCGCGCGCGCGCGCTTGGGCGTGTTGCATCGCTGTTCTGTTTTAGATCGACTCACACTGCCATTATTTAGAAATTCAAAGCGTAGAAAGCAAGAAATCAAACCAGGTTGGTATCCGCTATCGTTGTTCGAGTATCGTATTTTTCTACCAAATTTTTCACGTACGTAATTCTATATAGTTATCGTTCGCGGTAAACGAAAAAACATACACGTTTTATACGAGCGAAGAATGCGGCAGCCAAGAGGTAGACGCTATGATCCAAGCGCTGTATACGGCCATTCATACCATTTTTCCAACGGTGCCATTCTCGTGAGTATTTTTCTTTCGTAGTTGATGTATTGGTAGGGAGCAGGACGGGAAAATACCTACTCTGTGGTGGTAGCGTCGTCTAGCCTCCAGCCTGTAGCTTGGATACTGCTGTTGGATAAGGTACGCGTTTATGGATTCGTCTGATTTGACGATTGCGACAGGTATATAGTTCGAAGAGTAGACGTGTTGCCGGAAAGTCGAGTCCAGTACCTGGACGAACCGAGCCGGTATACGAACGAGATACGCGGCATTGGTCCTTGCGGAGGATTTTCCACTCAATACGCCTGTATGTGCGACTACCACGCGTTACCGTACAGAGATGAAGTTGCTTGGGTAAAGAAATTTTCGTGTGTTATGCGAACTAACTAGCCGTATTACTTTCACGGGTAGTGGAGCGTGCACTGTGCAGATGCAGCGAATACCTTGTTTAGTATACGCGTACACTGCACAGCGTACATGTGGTACTACATTACATACTGCACCCGATGATCGCCTGTATAAAATACTGTATCGTGTTGCATTGCATTGCATTGCAACGTAATGTAATGTAATGTAATTTAATGTAATGTACGAGATATTCGTGCGTGTACTGTGTAGCTGTGTACCTAATCTACTCGTACTCGAGTCGACATCCCGCGTTGTGTGTACATATTGTATGTAATGTACTATGTTGTATTGTTGTGTACTATGCCGTACCGCTACGCCGCACAGTAGCTCATTTACTTGATCCAGCGCAGCGCGCCAAAATTCGAAAAATCCTCCATTATCTCAAATACGGCCGAAACAAAAAATGTAAATTTGCAAAATTGCGCTAGTCTCATATTACGCAATTTGCCTAATCGTTTTAAAAAAACGTGTTCGTTCAATTTGGTTACCAAGTAAAATGAAAATGTTTTGCAGTATTTTTAACGCTCTTTCATCTAATACAGCTACTCGTACGAGTGGTTGGTTTCAAATTTAGACGAGCGTCAATGTTATGATTTTACTCTTTAAAAGAATTTCAATTTGACTCGTCTCAAAAGGTCCAAAATATTCTAAAAAAAACTCCACCGCAGTAAGTTACTTGAAAGTACTCGTATGTACGCGTATTACGAGTAGTTCACTGCTGCGATGCGGTGGCAAATTTCGCTATAAAACGCTATTTTTTGGGAAAATCGATTTTTGTTTTCACAAAAAAGCCCAAAATCTTGAAAAATTACGAAAATTTTTGTTCTGTTTAACCAATTTTTTTTTAATTTTTTATCCCCTCCACCGGGCAGGAAAAGAGCGCTAGATCAGAATGGACACCAGATTTGAATTCTACGCGTCGTTTCATCACCCCCTTCCATACCAATTTTTGTTTTGAAATGTCAAATTTTTCATTCTCTCCTTTCCCCCCCCCCTCTCCACCGGAGAGACGATGGGAAGGGGGTTAGCTAAAAATAGACACGAAATTCGTATTATACGCGTTCCGAAAGCCCCTCAAGCCTCAAGGCGAATAAAATAATTTTGGTGCGCGGCGGCGGCGGCGGCGGCGGCGCGCAGTATACAGTACTCGTATGCGCACTACGGTTGTTTGTTGTCGCAGCTAACGGCTAATCGGCTATTACTTACTGATTTCACTAGGACGTGGACACGATTTATCTATCGCACGATACCAGAGAATTGTGTTTACGCGATTTCGATTATTTGGATCCCAAGTAAGGGAAAATTCACTACGATCTCTCGTTGTGTTCGCTTTCATAGCTCGTCTATCCGACTCGTTATCGTTTTCAGAGATTTAGTACCGATTATTAGCGCCTTGGAATTTAATACTTGGTTTACCAAACTTAAAGCCAGTCATATAAAACTTACGCACGAAGCCCTCGAAAGACTGCTTCATGTGATGAAAAAATCACCCAGCCTAGAAGAATTGTACTTGGACGGTATCGGAGTTAAATGGTGATTGATCGTACTCCAAAGTAGCTGATTTCTTTTTCGTTCGCGAATTTAATTTGCGTCGCTTTGTGCAGGGATTTCGCCCACAAATTGTCGTTATCGTTAATAACGAACGGAAATACTCTGTTGCATACCATCGACCTTGCTAATAATACGATCGAAGATAAAGGTAGGTCTAGGTACGAGTAGTAAATTACGTGAATTGTCAGTACTACGACACAAGTACACTACATAATTGTGTATGTGTAAGAAGAACAAACTACTTCGTATGTGTAATTGTGTATGTATCTCGCTAAGCTAACGCGTTACGTTATATTGCCGTAGGAGCTTCCAGCCTATGCGGATTTATCGCGAAAATCAATCAAGGTGAGTATTTCGGTTTTATTTTCTTTTGTTTTATTTTTTTGCCGAACGTTTTTCTCTGCTCAACACTTGAGTTGATATTTAAAAAGCTGACGACGCCGTAATTTCAGGAGCTTCGCACGCCAAAAGTCCAATATCTAAAGTACCGAAAGGGTTAATTCATCTCAGTTTGGCTCATTGCGGATTAACTTCTAAAGGTATCGGTCATGTCGCTCACGCGTTATCCGTAAACAAGTGTACGCCCAACACGTTAACGCATTTAAATCTCAGCGGAAACAATCTCAAGGATGACGTTACTGTAAGTTGGACAACCTTATGTGAAATTTTGCAATTGAATTAATTCACCATTCGTCGTTTTTATCATTATCGTTATCATCGTCATCATCATCATTTGGTTTTTTTTTTGCCTTGTTACCGTTTTTTCAGAATTTGTGTAACTTCTTAGCTCAGCCAAACGTTATATCTCATTTGGATATTTCAAGAACGGAATGCTCTTTGGAAACTGTAAGTGTCAAGTTTTAAAAATTTACCATTTAGTAGTCACTAATGGAGTGTTATCTGGCATTAAATAAGTACTAGGCACGTTGGCAGCTAGTAGCTACTAGCTAGCTAGCTAGCTACGTAGATGAATTTGATACCGAACGATTGATTGACCATTTATGATACGTTTTGTAATGTGTTTACGCCTTTTTTTTTTTTCGCAGATATTCGGTGCGCTGTTGCGAGGTTGCGCTACCAATTTAGTTCATTTAAACGTATCGCATAATGTATTCAGCACAAAAAAAAGTAAAGAATTACCGCCGTCTTTCAAGCAATTCTTCACCTCTTCCATAGCTCTGAAGTCTATCAACGTGTCTTACTGCAAATTACCTCTGGACGCGCTCAAGTATGATGACGTGATGCATATTGTAAAATAAGTCTCTCATCGTATACTATACGAGTATATACGCAACGCATATTATCATAATAGTATATAGGCCTACGCAATTACGCAATTACGCATGCGTGCGTAATTACATACCGGTTACCGTCACCTACGTACACATTACACATACAGTACGTCCGTTTGATGTTGGTACTCCTCAGCGCCAGCGCAAAAATCCCATCAACGTATCTGACGCGTAAAAAGTGGCGCATGTGACATTTGAGCAGATTACGAATACGAACAAAGTAAATGCAAATTACACTATCAAAAAAACAACAACAACAACAACGTACGAAGATAGTAAATCATCGATTTTCAATGATTACTGAGTATTTTTCGTTTTTAAATTACCTTATGTTGATGGGATTTTTGCGCAGACGTTAGGGCTGAGGGGTACTAACATCAACCGGACGTACTGTACGTAGACGTACGTGTACGTGTACGAGTACGAGTACAAGGTACTTACTTACTCATTCCCTCCCTATTGCGAACTTGGCATTATGTGCGATCATCGTCGGATGGTGTATTGATAGTGGAAATTTTACATGTGCTTTCCTTCTTTATCGTGCAATCCCTCAAGGAGATGAAAAAAAAGGCACATTTGTAGACCGCATCAGCGAATGTGCACGGCGCGAAATCCGGGCACCTGATTGGCTATTGCTAGTTTTCACGTGGTACGCGCCGAAGTATTTTCAAATTTTTATCAGTTATCACTATAAAGGTGTTCGAAATTTATTTAAAGATAAGTTATTCGGATTTAGTTGAAAATTCTTAAAAACTCCGGTCACTTGTTGATGGAATTCGGTTAATGTGTTGATGAAACGACATACGGGAGGAGGATATTCGAGTATCTTTAAATAAATTTCGCATACCTCAACAACGATAACTGACCAGAACTTGGAAACAGGTGACAGTTGATCAATCAGGTGCCCAGATTTGGCGCTATGCGTATTCGCCGGCGCAGTCTACAAATGTGCGAAGAGCACGTTACTCTTGGCGTCGATACGAGTACCACTTGTATTACCACCATCGTCGTCATCGTACATAAACAATGAAGAAATCATTTCTACACCTTTTTATTTTTGTACGAAATACGAAATGAGAACGCAGCACGTTTGACGATTGCCAAATTTTCTTTGCAAAATCGTCTGTAATCCGTGAATTTTTCGCATTTTATCGTAATACCTACGTATTAGCTATAGCTACGTAGTTAGCTACATGTTACGTTGCTGCTACGATTTTGCGTATTGTGTGGATACTGCGGCGGCATCAATGTGGTCATGGTTTTTACCTACTCGAACACGCTTGCTTTTCTTTTTGTTCACAGAAACTTATTACTCGGCTTGGCTTGTAACGAAACTATTTTCGACGTCGCGTTGGATATCAGTTGCAATAATTTGGGATCTCAAGGAGCTCACGTGCTGGAGTCGTGCGTTCACGGTGTACGCTCTATATCTTGCTTGGATATCACCGAAAACAGTGAGTGCTAGTGCTATGACTCGGCAGGTTGGTTGGTTGTTAGCCGGTCGTGTCGACGATATCGTACCCCACCTTATTGGCTAGCGGCTACCAGCTACCAGTAGCGAACTGCTAACATTCTTGTACGTTTTACTTTCTGGTAGATATGGATGTGGAATTAGCGTCCGTAATTACGGCCGTCAGCAAAAATAAGTCGATTAAACATTTTCATATGGGCCGAAATATGATGAATGTCAGAGCGAAACATATTTTCGTCATTATGGAAGCGTTGGTTCATACCATTCAGGTGAGCGTCTAGGTACTACTCACTGCGTTGTACCTACTACCTACTACCTAGCTGCCTAGCTGCCTAGCTGCCTATTAGGTAGTCATCTATGTACTGTAGGTACTAGGTACTGTATTACGCATGTCAAATGGTAGCCTATCTTCATCTATGTAGTATCCACTGTGTTGCTATCTACTTGTCGTAAGTCTACATCTAGTCTGGTTACATAATTTTTCAGGAAGAAGATTGCGTACTTCAAACGTTGTCCATACCCGACTGCAAACTCAAATCTGACTTATATAGCTTAATCAACGCTCTCGGCGGAAATCAATCGTTGCTCACTCTGGATATAAGGTTAGTAGTGTAGTGTAGTGTACTGTACTATAGCCGAATTCACGCCTCCTGTGTAATTGTGAATGACGACATTCGCTCTGTGATTACAAACGTCGTAACGATTCCGTAGCGGTAATTTGATGGGTGACGCCGGCGCAAGGTTATTAGGCAAAGCTCTGCAAATTAACAGCCATCTGAAAAGTATTTTTTACGACAGAAATAACATATCTTTACAAGGCTACGCGGATCTCGCTTACGCTCTCGAAAGGTGAGTTGAACCAGTACGAATGCGTACAAGTCCCGTCACGTACTTACGTTTGAATTACTAGTACCGTTTTATTTTGTTCCATTGTACATAGTAATTACACGTTGAGACATATGCCGTTTCCTATTTACGATATTGTACCGTGCATGAAAGTATCAGCCGAAAGAACCGAAAGCGTTATGAGAAAAATTCAAGACATACTCTTTCGCAACGTCTCTCCCAAAAGATACCACAACGGATTGGCGTTTCGTTTGCAACAAGTAAAACATTTGCGCTTGTTTACGTAGCGAGTACGCGTAGCGGTGTACGCTATACGTATACGTATACGTATACGTATACGTATACGTATATGTATTTGTGAATACGTTTGTTTGTTTGTTTGTTTGTTTGTAGGGCTTTTTACTCAGTTCCACTCAGCATATGGTCGATAAGTTGATCGGTCAAGTACGAGAAACGCTGAAATGCGATTTACTACAAGACGATCGGAGCAACAGCGACAACTATTACCACGACGCGGAGTACGTATCCAGATTAATTCAGGACGCCGATAATTCGAAGCACGTACGTATTACGTGATACCTAATCACCTAATCACCTAATCACCTAATAACCTAATACCTGTATCCATATCCCTATTGGCAATGAAATGCAAAATGTGGCTGACATCTGGTGCCGGTGGCGTTCTGACGAAACACTCGAAAACGGTTATTGTTTGAAGAAAATTAAATTTCCTATTTTTTGATATAAAATCAATTACACTTTAATCATTTTTACGGTTACGCGTCTTGTATACGCTCATTTTCTTCTCAATGATTTTCAGATTTTTTCAACGTTTTGCAACTTTTGCTTTTCAATAATTACGTACTTCAAGATTCAGCCAGAAACTTTGCTCAATTTTTTTGTAAAACTCGAATTTTCAGAATTTTGTCCTCTTTTCAACGTGGTATCAACGATACTAAAATGAACGCCGACAAACTAACGTAATCGTAAAATACTCGTAATTACCTTGTAACGAATATTTTAATGAAAAACTAGTCAACCAATGTCGTTGTTCAATCGTTAAAAAGAAGAACAAATTCTACAAACTCGAGATTTATAAAACATTTGAGTTTCTCACTTAAATTCGAGGTAATTTTAATGCAAAGTTGCAAAACGTTGAAAAAAGTTGAAAATCAGAGAGAAGAAACGAGCTTGAGCTTTACAACCGTAACCGTAAAAATGATCAATATGTGATTGGTTTTATATCAAAAAGGTTGGAAATTTAATTCCCTTCAAATTATAAGAGACGAAAAATTTTCTGAAACGCTCGCGTTTTTGAGTGAAAATTTAAAAAGTACAATGTTCTCATGTACGAGTATTACGTATACGTAATATTACTGTTCGTAGTATCGCGTGCGTTTTCATTTTCAACATTTCGTTGCAACGCGCCCTTTACATGCTCGTTTCGTTGCCAATCCTCCGCGTACCCCCCTAAAATTATTTACGTCCGTGGTATTGATGCGCATTTGTTTGCTCCTTACGTAGTTGCTTTCGTATTTACACGATGTAATATTGAAAAACGAACCCGGCCACGGCCACGAGCAACGTGCGGCGGCTACATCCGCAGCTTCCGACATTATCGACGTGAAATTACGAAACATTAGCGACGATCTTCATTCCACCATTACCGCTTACCTGCAGGTGTGTACTGTGTATTGTCCGTTGCGTCGCATATCTATATCTATTTTGTAGTTGGTGTTCGCTGCTGTCTGCTACCGACGAGCCAGCCGTGCTTCCTTACGTGCTGCGCCGTCGTCAAAATGACGGTTTGGAAGGAGAAACAAAAAAGAACACGTTTTGCTTTCAATTCTTTTCAAACGTTTACGAAACCGTTTTCACGTTATTTCCCTCTGCCACCGACGCACAACGGTGTAATACGTTTCTTTTTTCGCGTTTTCCACTATGACGTAGTTTGCGTAAATTAAGAGGTTGATACGTTTGTATTGGTACGAGACGAATAATACCGCAGGTCCCATGCCGCTGCGAAAATACGAATAGTAGAAAGGGTGCCGAGTCCTTCGCTCGATTTGTTTCTGTATATTCGTACAAATGGAGCGAGCTTGTGAAATGTCCGTTCGGCAAAGTGTAAAGTTATCTGTATGAGAGTGGAGAGTGCCTATGCGAACGATGCAAAATCTGGGTAAAAATTTCACTGTGGCATGCTGAGTACGTTTGAACTTGACGAAAGTGTAGTTTTTAATGCAAAATAATTTTGGCCGGCGCTTGCAGACTTCCGGCTACGGGCTTTTCTACGTAACGAGATTTAGATACATAAAAAAAAATATGGTAGTAATACGAGTATGTGTACCGTATACCTGCAACGCAACCGGTACTTGTGCTGAAGTATAGTGTACCTACACCTAGTTGAGTAGCTACCTAGTGCCTAGCTGCCTACTGCCTCCTACTACCTAGCCAACTACGGTAATACGTGTATTTGCATTAAATTCCACCACAGCGTACCATGCAGGATATCGTCAATTGTGCTCGGCAAGAATGTCCGACGCTCTTTCAAAATGAACAGTTCCAAAACGAACTCGAAGCATTGGCCGGCGTTAAAAATCACCTGGAACCGGAATTCGTGCATTCGTGCATCGTGGAGCAAGCTGGTGCCCATATTATGAACAAAATCAAGTAAACGATCTCTCGAAGCGCTTTCCGCCTAAATATCCGTACCCCCAATAATCTGTTGTGGTGTTCCTCGGCACGCTTACTGAAACGCGCGTACACCACAACACACACACACACACACACACACACACACACAGAGATAAATAAATACGTATATGTGTATGTATATGTTACAGTGAATGTTGACAATCCAGTGCATTGTCGTCATTCCCTAGTGAATGACGGCAATTCCTGGGTGAATTTATGAATGTTGGAAAAGGAAACACATTAACTAGTTAATGACGACAATTACTAGGGAATGACGTCTTTCACGAAGTCGATTTAGGAAATGTTGGTTTTCAATGAAACATTGTAGTTACGAGTATGTGTAGCTTATCTAGATATGAGTATACCAACTTATTATTCCTTACATAGTGAAGCGTATCGACGCATCAATTGAATCTATGTCATTATCTTATCACAATGAAGTGGTCAGTGCGATACGAACCGTTGCAAATGTCGTGCGTCGAAAGTACTTTGCAACTCGAGATGCCATTCAAGCCTATCATGCAAAAACAAACACGAATAACTTAATTATGCTGGTCATATTTACGCTTAAATAGAATTAACTGATTTTTAATACTAAAATACATTTTTTTAAATGAACAAGACCAACATTCACTAAAACGTATCCGTCAATGTGAGATTGACTAGAAATTGACGTCATTCACTAAATGTTAACATTAACTGTAACATATACACATTACACACATCCTTCATGCAGGATTATGCGGACCATAACATTACGCAGACTATTTCCAACCCAGCCTTAAATGTATACTTGAGTGAGTGTACTTACAATTTTTAGAGTCCTCTTGAGGTAGGTAGAGGTACCTCGTAGTTGTGGCAACCTCAGAGGTGTAAGGAAATTAGAAGTTGATGAAATGATATTTCGTAGATTATATCCAACGCGGCGCCACTAGAACAGTCTTCAAATAGAATTAGCGATATGATAGGTTGGAAAAAGGAAAATATATATCGTATGTTGATTGCAGAGCAGTTTTCAGGTATACGAGTACACTGCAGACCAATCTGTATATTTTGGTGATATAAGTATTACTCATACTATTTGCGCCAAAAAAAATTTTTAGATTTGGGGCACCCATGGTCTGAGGTGTCCAAAAAACCAAAATACACGCGTCGACTATTTCCATGGTCGAAACGGGTTGGAAATAGTAGGTATTACATGTGACTCCAGCGGTCCGCAAAATACCGCTCAATTAAGCTATACCTCTATATTACTCGTGTATCTACTTAGCTACTTACAACTCACCACGTATGTTGTGTACAGTACATATGGATGTACTTTATGTCTGTGTATTTACATTGCGCGTGTTGTGTGGTGATTTCAGTGATTTGAATTTGGCGGTCGCCGCTCATGTGTCAGATAAAGTTACCGATCAAATAATCGAATCGCTTTCCAGCTGCGCTCGATCATTGGTATGTACATAGACGTACTTTACTAACTAGTAACTACGTGAATGACAGGTTTCATATGAAATCGTATCTACTAGTACTTTAATTGCGCGATTTTTATTTTGTGTTCGCCGTCGGATAATACACGACTGCGAGTACTCGTATCCGTTATTAGCCTAAGCATCGTAAATTACGTCCTAGCTAAGTAGCTACTAGCTATAGCTACGTGTTATACTACCTTGTACTGTATTGTGCTTGTACGTGTACTTGTTCGATTAGGTGACGCAAAACGGAAGTAAAAATGGATCATCAACACCGGATGTTTTACTTTATAACAAACGCAGAGTAATGGCGGGATCAACGTCGTCGCGTTTAGACCATTCGGACAGCCTTTGTAGCCTTCAAACTGGTGACCGTTCTCCGATTGTAAGTATCGAAGTAGGTTACCTACAATCTAGGAACCTATTCACCTTATACTGTACATAGACGTACGCTGTCTGTACGCAAAACTGCGCGTACCCACTGTGCAATGTGTCCGATTGCGCGTTGGTAGCATTTGTTTGCATTAAACTGTAAACGTTTTATTGTACATAGTATGTACATGTCTACCTAGTACCTACTTGATTTACCATACGTACGCAATTACGCACACGCACACGCAGACGCAGAAATTCGTCAAGAAGTAGGCTAACTCGACGTGTATACGTAATTACCTAATTACGATAGGTGCCCTCTACATAGTACCATTACCTACCTACACCTTGATTGTACGACTAGTCGTACGCAGACACACACGCGCACACCCACCCACCAAGAATAGGGAAAATGTCTGCACGAAAAAGCGGAAATGAAACCTGAAATTCTGGACGTTGTCGTCGTGATTTGTCACGTCAAATCAGCAAGCCCTTCTGTACGTGTACAGGCTCTCCGACTACTTTTTTTTTTTACCTGTTGAAAAAAATTAAGCCTTTCTCATTTCTGTACGTAACCATAATTTCATCAGGCACAGGCACCAGTAAAATTGTCGTAGATATCAATTTTTTACACGGATATTTGGACTTAATGCTTATAAATATTGCCGGCTGTCCGGTTGTTCATGCACTGTACCCCTCCACCCGTCGCAAGAAAATTGATTTCTTTTTTTCTACTTTGAAGTGGAACTGATAATGTGATTATGGTGAATTTGAATTTTTATTTATTCGCGAATGCGATTTTGTTCCAAGTCTTTCCTACCATTCTTACCCGCTATGAAATCGAGAAAAAATTATGTAATTTATTTTTCCGAAAGCCCTATGAACAATCGGACTCCCGGTGCAGTATCGTAGTGGTAGCATCACATTATACTTACTGTTGTACTGTACCGTACCATACCTATGACAATTTCTGTTCCATCGATCTAATTGTGTAATTTTTATTTTTGTTCATTGCTGCTACGGCGCGATGCGTTCCTCGATATATCGGACTTTTAGTTAGAATATTTGAACTTGGTGAGTGCGTTGATGAGCTCTTTGTTCCTTAATTATCAAACTGGTCGACCGACATCTCGCGACAATCTCATGTCTACCTGTACCTACATATGTAGTTAGAGTCAACACCTCCTCTTCCTCTTCCTCCTCCTCCTCCTACGGGGGAAATAAAGTTTTTTCCCTCTCGATTTTATTGTGAAAATGGCAACGATGGCTTAAACGATTTTAAATTTAGCGTCATTTTGTTCGATGAAAAATCAGATTTGCTCTCGTCGCGTCGGTTATTTTATAAGCTGAAACGTCGTTGATTGATGAGAACGAATCTTGTTTTTTATTGAAGAAAATGATGCGCAATATAGCCTTGCGTAAGCCTTTGCCGTCATTTTAACGATGGAACCAAAAAAAAAGTAATTAATTTTCGTAGGAGGAAGAGGAGAGGAAAGGGGGAAGGAGGGAGGAGGTGGCACGAACAATCGGTCACCCAAGAGGCCGGTACCTCTACCTAGCACCTAGTTAAGTACTTACCGACCTACCACTCATCATTATAATAATAGCTACAAGCAAAACAGTTCAGATAATTTTCATGCAGCCCCTATTACAGTTAGGAAGCCGATTTTTTTTTTTTTAATGAAAACTCTTGATCTACACTTGATGCCTATAACAAAGCGAAGGGCAAATTTTGATTTTAAAAGCCCCAAATTTGGGTGGAAGGTGCCAAAATTGAGATACAAAAATTTTGAAATAGTACTTTTCTTTAAATCGTATTTAACCTCCAAATCCAAAATTTGAACCTTTTTGGTCCCATAGAAGGGGAGTTATGCTCCAAAAACCAAATTTTCGACATTTCGGCCCCTCCTCCCACAAGTTTTTGAAAAAAATCAAAATCGCCCACAACAGTTTTTGAGGTATGGTACCCTAATTACCTAGGCCAACTTTCAAGAATTTTGGCCCCATAGAGGGGGATGTATTTAATAAAAACCAAAATTATGCTAACTCCGCTTCTTTTCATCCGATTTTGAATTTCAAAAAACGAAAATTTGTATTTTTACGACAGGAACTCACGTACAAAATTTCAAAAAAATCTCCCCATAAACACTCTTGGAAACGCGAGTTATGTTTTGAAAAAATCTGCCACGTTTTGCAACGTTGCGGCATGTTGCCGTGCGCAGAAGCCGCGTAACGAACACATTAAAACGGTTATTTCTTGCTGATGACTAGCTGCAGTACAATTTTGAGCTTGCCAAATTATTGTTTTTTGTTTAGTGTTTTTCATAAGAGTGTACGGGAGGGGGGTTTGGGGCCGCGAAGCGGCCCCCTAGTTATCTAATCAGCTTTCACATCGCGTAGCGTACTTAGCTGGAGCTACTGCGTGGCTACTGGCTGGCTGGCTGGCTACTAGTTAGTCTTAGCCAGCTACTTGTAACTTATAGCAACGTTCGATCGACGCAACGCGATGGTAGCTTAATTGAGTCGGTATTTTTTTCTTCTTTTTTCAATACGTATTTGTAATTGTATGTACACCTACATACGTACTACGTAGACGTACATATGTTATGTACGGCTCGACGTTAATTTGATCACTTCAACTTTCGTACTCGTATGTGCTCTGGTAGATTAGTAGAATGGTAATTTAGTCCCTAGCTACCTACATAGTACATCATACGTAGTATGTGATCTGCAAACTTGTGTTTGGCGACTGACGAGGCACGAAATTTTTTTTAGGCAACACCTCATCTTACATTCAAAAGGATAAGTATTCACGGTAAACCGCGACCAAAGTCCGTGGTTGATTGCGTCGAAGGTATTTCAACGGACGACATTCCAGATTTATTGCCTAGCTGCGTGCAATCTTCTGCCGAAGGTAAGACGATGGTGATTTTTTGAAATTTCATTGTACATCGTAACCGTTACAAACAGGTGCACATTTTTGTAGAATGCACCGGGCCAACTGATACCTAGTACCTAGTACCTAACTACCTAACTACCTACGTCTAATTTTTACGCCATTAACGCGGAAATGTTTTGTTAGTTGTTACCAGTTGCCGGTAAACACTAAACAGCACGGTCTTTATTGCAGTCAACCACGACTACTACCTATTTTATTTAACGAATATCCGTAAGATTTAAAAGTGGTACTCGTATCAGAGTACAGCCCACTTCGATTTCGTAATGTAAATCTAAAATAATCCGCGCAAGTCAAAACATATGTATAAGCAAATTTCAAATTGAATGCAAAAATGTAAGTTAGGTTTTATTTAGGTTACCGGTTACTCTTACCCTACACGTACACGTACACGTACGTAGGTATATTTTCAAACGTTCAATTTTTCCGAAGCCGCCTATGTTATGTATTCAATTCCGGATGTAAAATTAAATTCAAGAAATTTGCGAAAGAAATATTGTGTACGTAGTTTTGCGTTTAATTTCTCAAAATTGTTTTATTTCCTTTTGGCAATAGGAACTGGGGACTGGGTAGCCGAACCATGCACATTCGCCAGTGCAGTCTACAAATATGCGTTGCTGCGCGTAGTATCAGCAGTACACCGGGCTGACGGACTGTTTGATTCTGCGTCTCCGTAGCCTATTTTCGTTTCGATTGGAGGTGTGTAGTATGTTCGAGTACTAAATCGACATGCTCTCGTCTCTTAATTTCAATAATTCAACGATGATAAAACCTGCCATATTCGTATTGCGCATTTCAATAAAGCTGATTGTAAAAGTATTTTTTCTGAATCGTGTTGATGTTGAAATGTGCAATACGAAAGGCGCCTCGATCTGACGTCCTTTTTGCGAGTAAAAAGGCGAAAAAGCGCAATTGTTTGGAACAGCAGGTCTAAGCCACGTTACTTGGGAATGAGTTAGGAAGCTAAAAATTTATAATATGGGACAATTTCAGCCAACTCGAAGAGCCAGGATTTTTATAGGGCCACCTTAATGTAGGTATAGAGGTACGAGTATGTAATGTAGGCTATGTAGTAAAGACGTAGGTAACTGGCTAGTAGCTAGGTGTAGGTGTAGGTACGCGGTACGCTCAATAATGTAGATGTACGTTTGCGTAACGTACTGTACAATGTACATCTACATACAGTACTCGTATGTATGCGACATGCGTATAGCGTACGAGCACGAGTAAGAGTACGAGTAAGTAGATGTACGGTACTTGCGGTTGATCTTGGATCTTGGTATTGGTACCGTTCAATGCAAAAATGCGAAGTACGCTGACAGGGTACTAAGGTCAACCGGACATTTTGTATGCAAGTGTAGGTAGTGGTATTCTATACTACGAGCGTAATGTGCCTGTACACGTGTGCGCAGAATCGTTGGATTCGGTGTCGGAGTTGCCGCGCAGCGTAAATCAACAGCTGCAGCATTTAGCGAAAAGTAGACCCAAAAGGACGAAAACCAAACCGCCGTCCAGATCGCATATTCGTTCGTTAGACGATAGTGCTGCCGCCATCACCGCGTCCATTATCGTTGGCGAGGATGCTGGAAACCTTGTAGACGTATTCTTTAGGCCAGGTTCGGCGACGCCGTCTTCGGCAACACCGTTAATTTCGCCCAATTCAGACGATAGGTAAGTCTCATCGTACTTGTACGAGTACGTACTACATACATGTGTCGCTGCTGCTTACACTCTTACTCGACCATCAGCCACAGTCACCTACAGCCACATTTTTAAACTTTCGTTTGGAGAAAAGTTGCTGATAAAAGAGATCTTTTTCAATCGAATAATAAATACCTCAATCGGGTTTAGCGTCTGAAAAACCTTCTTCTAAGCCCTAGTCACCCTCGATCTGACGGCTTTTTTGCGCTTAAAAAAGCGAAAACCCGGAGCTAAAAATTCGTATAGGATAGTTTCCTCAACTCAAACCCTTCCACGTACGTATTCAAATTTCAGATTTCAGCCAAATCGAAGACGGTCGATTTTTTTAGTATAGGCTACGTGTAATGTACGAGTACCTCTACCTACTACCTAGGACCACGTACTGTGCGTGTGCAATGTGCACACCGCATATGTACGTAATTATGTATAACTAACAAACGTAACTTACATTTTGCAGCTTGGCAAATAGCACGAATTACATTTCGCTTTTGAGACTCGATCACACCTGCGACTACGTGTGTGGCTCCAGTTTGTTAGAGACTTGGAATTACCTAACATGTAGATGTACTCGTACCTAATTACCTATACCTACATATTTAGTATCTAGCTAATAGCTCTGTATCTACCCATTACTACGAGTACGAGCACATACTCGTATGATGTGCCCAGTTACGCAATACCCAATACCCATACCTATGTACTACTCGTATAATTTACAGTAGACTGCATTATCGCTTCGTCTAACAGCTCCACATACTCGTAGACCAGTGTAATTCATCGTATAAGTATTTTATGATACGACGCGTTGTTGTCGCGCGTTAATCGAGTATCTTTTTTTTTCTTTTTTTTTTTTTTTTTTTATTTGTTGCGGTGTGATGGCGATGGCGCAGTATTAGCTCAATTCTGACCGACATTACTCCTAATCAAACGTCGCCTATAACCCCGGATCCTAGAGTGGAATCGGATCGCAAAATCGCCGATGACGAATGCGAACGTGATCACGACCACGACGACCACGACAACGACAACGACAACGACAACGACAATGACAATGACAATGACAATGACAACAGAAACGATGCCGTCCGCGAACAAGACGACCGCAACAACCACGACACACTTCCAAAGTCCAATCATAAGTGAGTGTACCTGTACGTGTAATTATGTGCTGTACTCGTAGCAGGTAACGTCATACCTGCGTAATTACTACGGGATCTACGCTGCTCACCCACCCACCTATCCATCCACCACCATTCTACCTAGACACCTACCCACCTACCTACCTACCTACCTACCGACCGACCTGATAGATCGATTATCTCATCGACCAACTAATCAACTTACTCAGTGGCGCGATGACGTAGCCAGGATTTTTCTTTGCATGGGTTAAAAATGGTGTAATGAGAATGAGAGGGATTGGGACGTTCGCGTCACACTGTACCTCTACCTATCGACCATCACATACCATACATCTATTAGAAGATACACTTTAATTGTGTCAGTGGTTTAATGGTCACAAAATTCAAAAGAAAAAAAAAAACGTCTAAAATGAAGGAAACTGCGTTCAAATACTCGATCGATCAATTTTGAAGTGGTCCCTTGGAACGAGATTTTTTGTTGGTAATATGTGGAAAACTTTTGTCTCGACGTTTCGTTATTTACTTACCTCTAGCTGCTGTACCTGCTGATCTACAAAATTCGCTCGAGTAAAAAGTATTTTTGGGGCAAAAACGATGAAAAAAAGAGGAAAATGACGAATATAAAAAATAAGAAACATTCGATACCGCAACCGCGAGTAAACTGAACACTATATTGACGGAACATTTTTAATGAAAATTACAGTGCTACGAAGTCGAACGTAATTACGTAAATAGTTTTCTTCATTTCCGCTGATTTTTGTACGAGTGTAATACCGAAGCATCCAAAACTCCTCTGCTCCCGATATTTTGCCAAGTACGAGTGAAATTCATACAAAAAATGACCAATAGTCAGCCACTTTGCATTCGCTTCGCGACCTGCTGAAAATGGCTGAATCACGAGTAAAAAAAAAAATCTTGATTTTTTGAAGGGTAGTGAAGTTGAATTAATAAAAAATTTACTTTCGGCGTCTTTTGCCATGATTTAATTATAGAGATTTTTACTTTTACAATTTAACACCGTTTTTTTAAAAAATATTTATTCGATTGTGACAGCTGTTTCGGCTTTGATAGCCATCATCAGACTAACCGAACGGTGTTAAATTGTAAAAGTAAAAATCTCTATAATTAAATCAGGGTAGTGAAGTGCCTGAAAGTGAGTGGATTTGATACTCAACTTATCTACCCACCAATTAATACCTACTACCTACTACCTAGTACCTAGTACCTACTACGTAGTGCATTATACGCACGCTAGTTTACTGACGTTGGCGGTGGCGCCGCGCGGCACCCAACCGTACGAGTATATGTGCCTACCTACCTACCTACGTATTATATGTATACAATGTACATACGATATACTCGCCGTATGTAAATGATTAACTTACGGCTAGCTGTTCGTTATTTAACGTTTTTGCCTAAAGTCTTTGTCATTGTAGTTCTTTGCCTAAAAAAAACAAACTCGAATATGTGCACGATGATGGCTCGCGTTCCAAATCCAGCGATAATTTAACGAAATTTCCTCAATGTAACGCCGTCTCACCATTAGCGCGTAGAATCGCCAACTTTCAGTGTTCCCTTCAAATTCAATCAACGAGTAAGTTACATTCGTGTACTCGATAGTAAGCGGAAGTACAAGTACCGAGTGACCGCTGACCGCTGACCGACTGATGGTGTCGCCGTCGCACCTCCCTCTCCCTACCCCCCTTACCCTACAAGAACAACGAATTACTTTTTTTTCGGGTTTATTGTCAGAATGACAGCAATGGCTCAAAAACGAATGTTTCGAATTACGCATGTTTCTGTTTGATAAAAAATCAAATTTGTTCTTATTTTATCCGTTTATCTATTCGAAAGTGCATCGATAAGAATGAATTTCGTTTAGTTTATTTGTCAAAGGATGTCCAACTTGACATTGTGTTCGAGTCGTTGTCACCGTTTTTTAGTACAAAATCGAAATCGAAAAAAAAGTAGGTAATTGGGAAAAATAGGTTACTTTTTTTGCAGTTTTATAGTAAAAATTGTAGCAGTAGCTTAAACGATGTTGAATCGAACATTTTTCTTTTCAAGAAAATATCAAATTTGTTCTTATCAATTTTTCAACTCTAGAGAAAGTGGATCGACAAGAATGAATTTAGTAAGATTTTATTACAGAAAAAGATGTCCGATTCGACACTACGGAATCGGTAATCGGTAAAAAGTGATATTTCGTTTTCCCGGAGGGCACGATTTGTCGGTGACTCGGTACGCGTGCTGCACTTGTACCAGGTAACGGGTAGGGTCGCTTAACGCTGCCCGAGTGCCGAGTACCTATAATTTTGTTCGGCAACGGAGACGACTTTCTAAATTGCAAACCTAAGCTGACAGTTTGGCTAGATAAGTACGAGTATGTTACTCGTATATGCGTATGTGACAGTGATATTTTATTTGCCGTCATGGGAGTATAAAGTGTATGTAGCGCGCAGTAGCACAAAGTAGCGCAAAGACAAATTAACAATATAAATTAAAGTAACGTATTCAAAGCAATGTTTGTGTACCACGCATTCAGTTGAATTACCCCGTCTGTGCCGCAAAACGGGCAAGCGACGGGGGAGTGACTACCACCACATATACAGAGGAAAAATTTAAAAGAAAAAATTAAGAAGAAAAATTTGGAAAAAAAATTACCCAAATTGAGATCCACCACCCCTTCCTACAACCTCCGGTGACTGCCCAACATTCAATCCCCGCTCCCCCAGATATCTCCTCACCGCAGCCGGGAAGGAGCTCCTCCCAACCAGAGCTGTGATCTGGGACGGCAGAGAGTTAAACTCATTCGCAGATCGAAAAACAGCCTGACGCACGTAAGACGGCCTACACCCATCATCAGAAAAACAACCAGAGCCAGAGTGCAAGAAGACTCTCCCCTCCACCCACGTGTTGTTTTTGTAGCCGTAGCATAAGACCTTAGATTTATCAATATTGGGAATGGGAACAAGCCGCAGATAAGACAAATATTTGGCAATCTTTACAAAGTCATAATTTATATTAGCCGAAAGTTCCTCCTCACAGCCCGCACCATACACTATCGAGGTGTCATCCGCAAAGCTATGCATTGAGCCAATCAGTCGCATGTTCAGTAAGTCGTTTACATAAATCCGGAATAAGACGGGACCAAGATTTTAGACTTTTTTAGATATTTAGTAGATATTTTTTGGCAGAAAAAAGAAAACAAGTATTAGTAGCGCGTAGTATCACAAGTAGCGCAAGACATAACAATTACATTACATAATAATATAACAATTACGACTACACGTAACAACAACAACAACAACAAGTAGCAACTTTGCATTAATACGTTTATGTATGTAAGAGAAATACTTGTGTACTACGCCTCCCGTTTATTCACCCCGTCTGTGCCGCAAAACGGGCGAGCGACGGGGATGGTGACTAACTGACTACAACCACATACAGAAACAAACCAAAACAGACAAATCTAGATCCCACATCAACCTCTTTTCCCTTTTAGAAAAAAAAAGAAAACAAATCAAAACAAAAAACTAATTTTGGCCAAAAAAGAACTAAAGAATCCCGCGCGCCAGACTGAACAGGGCCAAGCCCAGCAACAATATCCCCCGCCATCCCAAGGAAGTGATCATTGAAGGCATTCGCCATCACGAGTTCGTTATTCTCGACATCAAGTATCTCGTGACCAATGCCTATCTTATCGATACCTCCATTGACCCTACCCGCCACTTTTCTAATGTGCGTCCAGTATTTTTTAGGGTCTCTGCCAAGTCGATTGAGGATGCCATCATTATACGCAATTTTATCATCCCTAGACTGTCTAGTAACCAGTTTTGAAACGGCCTTAAACTCATGTTTAGTAGTAGTACGAGTACCACAAATGTGGTTACGTATCAAATTACTAATTTTGTAATTGGCCATCGCATCGGTGAAAACAGAAATTGGTAATAATAGGCTATGAGATCACTTTGCCTGCCACCCAGGTACCCACTACCCGCTACCCACTACCCACTACCCACTACCGGCACTACCCAATACCCACACCTGGTACGAGTACATATCGAAGGGTGTATCTATATTATTATGTATATGTAGATGTACTACATCGTACATACGTATAGGTACTTGTAGTACTCATATAATGTTGCAAGATACGGTTTAGTTTATTTATT
The DNA here is from genome assembly GCA_003261595.1 of Maconellicoccus hirsutus. NCBI lineage: Eukaryota > Metazoa > Arthropoda > Insecta > Hemiptera > Pseudococcidae > Maconellicoccus > Maconellicoccus hirsutus. The sequence continues at coordinate 25,940 of QBDW01006697.1, forward strand.
ACCTGCTGTACCTGTACCCTGTACCTTCGTATAATTCAAGTATACGCGCGTAATAGCATCATTTTACTATTTGCCGCTCTCTCGTTTCAGATACCAGCAACAGTAACGAAATTAACAAACTACGAGTATGTGAAAACGATTATAATATCAATCTAGTCGACGGTGAAACATGCTGTGGCAGTGAACAAGTACGCGCGATTTCGCGCTTTTTTTCTCAATTTTCATTTTTATTGCTTGTATCTATCTATCTATCTATCTATCTACTACCTACCTACCTACCTACCTACCTACCTACCTACCTACCTACCTAGTACATAGACTAATATGTAGTGAAGTACATGTACTCGTATTACCTATGCTAAGTTGATATCAGTCGATTGCGTGTCAACGCTAAAAGGTACGTAACATATGTACATACATGCTCTGGTAGGTAGCTACTTAGCTAGGTAGTAGGGATAGTAGGTAGTAGGTAGTTAGGTACTAGATATCTCGTATAGCTGTAGCTACTAGCTACTTACATCTAAATACATTTGTGTTTCTTTGCATTATCGTTTTTGTTCGTTTTTATTCTCCTGAATATGTACAGCGTGTAGATGGAGATGGAGATGGAGATGGAGATGAACACGAAAAAGAATCTCTACATCAGACGTTGCTCTCGGCCTCAGTCTCACCCGTGACAGTGCCCCTTGCTAATGTTGATCGCGGCAAACATCCGTGTAAAAACGTTTCTAAACGCGCAGTTTCGCAACGTGAAAAAGATACGCCGCACACATCCGCATCATCTGGTTGGTATACCATAACAGACCTTCATCAGTTTATCCGCTCTTATCAATCAGGGTTAAAAGATTCGCTTCTCGTTGAAAAAAACTCGTTGTGTGTGAATGTCGTCGGTCATGACACGTTCATACATTTCGACTTCTACTAACCTACTTACCTACTTATCTACTTACCTATGTACCTACCAACTAACTTACTTACATTTATTGTGAAAGTGACCGTTGTCAATGGCTTAGCACATCTAACTAACGTGATGGATGGCTACTTTTACCTACGAAATACCCACTCTAATCCGATCTCTAAATAAGTGAAATACGTGACGGTACATATTGAATGTCACACGGTGTTTTCTGAGTTCGCGTGTCGAAGAAATTATTTCTATCATTTTTTTACAGATCGATCATCTCCGTTGATTGAGTTGAAAGCCGCCAAAAGATGGTCTCTGTTGGACAACAACGATACCAACGCTGCTTCAACAGCGAGTACTCCCCATAGAATGGGTAAACATGTTTTATTTGTTTGTTTAACTGTCTGTCTTTCTGTAATCTGTATCTAACAAGCGGCATCTACTTATATGCAGTGCGCGCGCTGGCGCCAGATCAGCAAGATGCAGCCGCAAACGACGTCGATAAAGATGCGAAAAAGTCACCCTCTAGCGGCACAAAAGTTATTGCCGTTGGGAGTATAAATTGCGCCAATGCCAGTGCAGCCGACTTAGAGTTCACTGTCAAGCAGCACTATCCTACTGGTGAGCATTCCATCTCTTCTTAATTTTTTTCTTGTCAAACTACTGGGTGTCGAATCTATCGATCTTCCAGTATGTGACCATAACGACGGGTTTGATTTTGATCAAATTCGCGGTGCTATTTCAGCGAAGAGTGCCTCGATAAGTTCTCCAAGTAAAGTCACTTGAAACTTTTTTCACTCTCAAATATATATGCAAAAAATCTCGATAGAATAGGTAGACGTACTAGGTACACGATGAGTCCGTATCGTTTTCTCACCTTTTAATTAGTTCGTTATCACAAAATTAGCAATTGGCGATTGTACGGACATTTAATGAGAAGCCTTTTCGCGTGCCACTTTTCTTGGATTAAGGTTAAACGACAGGCCCGTCGCCGGGATTTTTTTTATTCGAGACATTTGAAAGAGTAACCTAGGCAGCAGAACACGAGTAAAACTCGAGGAATTTCACTCTTCATTATTATAATTTTGAGCATCCGCGTCCCTTAAATACAAAAAAAAAAAAAAAAAAAAAAAAAAAAACGAAACGCGTCGTGGGCACTTTTTTTCTGCTTTACATTTCTTTCGTGATTTAAAATTATTTTTCGATTTTTTTTTCATTTTTTTTTTTTCTTTATTTTTAATTGAAAATTTCGTAATTTTCAAATTTCAAAAATTCGCCAAAAATCGAAAAGTCAACTTGGGCAGCTAAAATTTTGGTTTTGGGGGTTTTTTGACATGCTCTTTTCAAAAATCCAACTCCCGTTCAAATCCGAGCCGGACACCTCGAGAGCTTCCCATGTAAGTATATTTCTCGTTTTCTTGGGTAATAATAGAATTTTCGTAGGAAAAAAAAAATCGAAAACCATTTTTTTGTAGGTAATTTAACTTTAACAACTTCTTCGGTGCATACCCTTCACAGAAGTTATAGCGGCGGAAAATTTTTTTCTATATTGCATTTTCATTTCAAAATCAGCAGCGACAGCGAGTTTGGTCAAAGTCAAATTAGGCCTAAGTCGTATTTCTCAGCTCACTCGTAATATCCAATTATCCATGTAATCGTAAAAAGGAATGTTCTGATTAATGTCATTTTGTTTACGCGGTACTCAGAAAAAAAAACTGTTCGAGAATTGGCAGCATGTTTGGTGAAACAGTCAAAAATTTCACCCCACAACCAGCGTAAAGTAGAAGCAGGTGAGTGATTACATTTTATGTATGTACTATGTACCATCTGCACGTACACGTACCCGTACACGTACACGTACACGTACTCGTACTCGTATGCGCAATACGTAGTACACGCGTATGTGAAACTGTCCGAGGTGAAATTTTAGAGCCCTACCTGCTCTCCCAAGTGCAGCTAGGAGCTCCCAAAGTAAGTCAATTTTTGAAGAAAAAAAAACGCAATTTGTTGCGTGTAACTCCGCGAATCCGGAGTAATTTTCAGGTCGCGATTTGAGATTCTGCGTTTCGCTGGCCTATTTTCGTTTCGTTTCGATTGCAGTTATGTTTTAATATCCCACCGTGCGATTGGAAGTTGATAGAACGGCATTTTACCAAGAAAAACAAAGAAGTTCGCCATTTTCTCGAAATTTTAATGGGTTAATCAAGCAAAACCTGCCACATTCATATTGCACATTGTCAGTAGTGGTTTCGGTTTCAGCTTTGGGTGTGATGGGGTTACCCTTAATGATCTATAAAAATCTCGCAGTGTGTAGGATTCGCAAGGAGTGAAGGTAGGGTAGGGTACCGACCAACTGCGATCAAAAAATACGCGGTAATCGCCGAAATAGGCTCAGCTGACTGGCTTTTGTTTGTTCTCTGTTTTACTTTCCTGAAAAGATGAAAAACGTTTGCATTTTACCGCGCATTTTTCGTACCAAAGTTCCTAATTTTCGTTTGATTGTTTGCAGATGCGAAAGATACGTAGTGAAAGTGATACTGTGGGATGTATGTACAAAATTACAAATCTCAATTCGCGTTCATATGTATTAACGTAGAAAACAGATTTTTAATTGCGTCGCTGTTTTGTTTTTGTTGCACTTTCTTCGTTCATTTCATCTGTGCATTTGTGTGTGTGCGTATGCTGCACGCTGCAGCCGTTGAAATACCTATGTAATTTACTGAATTGGTGCAGTGTGGACGTTGGAAGAGGAGCCAAACCACCATTTTTATATTATTTATACTTTTTTTCAAACGGTGTGACAACTGACAACCACTAGTTGATCATTTCAATTTTCAGAGTTCGACGATCGATTTTGGTCGGTTTTCATCTTCAACGAAATGGCAATGTACCCGTACGTACTGTAGGTACTTACATACACCGTATGTTTTATTTTGTACTCGTACATACTACATACGAACATGTTGATACCTTACCTACCTACCTACCTACCTACCTACCTGCTGTTATCTATTGCGTAGTTTTTTTTTCTCGTTCAATTGTATTGAATTTGACCACCCGATACTAAGCTATTAAGTATCAACTACCGAATGCCAAATACTCCTAGTTACCTTCGCCTACCTGATCTACATACGTTCAAGCGCATAATTAGCGAATCGCCACTAAAATGACTTCGCCAAATTCATCTGTAAATTTTCCTTCAGCGTCTTGAAGTCCTTTACCTCTGTTCTTAAGAAGTAGTAAAAATGCGGTGCTATTTGCAATAAATACATCGAAAAATACTCAATTTCTTTCTGCATCATCCCGTCGATTAGTTTTACGCGTGCTTCATGTTTTCTGATGAAATTTTCAAATTCTCCTCGCCTTCCTCAAAATTCCTGGAGGTGGTATATTACAGAGTTTAGTTTGTTTGGCATTTTTTGAATGTCTATTGATCTCTTGGAAATTTCTTTTTCCACCGTTGTTTTCTCATACTACACGAGTGACTTACAATCAGAAACAAAACAAAAACTGTTACCAGTAAACTGGGATTTATTGAGACACCAGATAACATTTATGTAGTGCGTTCACACTCGTATTCCACCTAATAAGCTATTACTAAGCATAATGTATATTATATGTATATGTACATTCCCCTATTTCTATTATGAATCATATGTGTAAACGATGAATTATTACGATTCGCTTTATTTCGTAAATCTACTTTCTCTGGTCGTGTGATAATAATAATAATTTGTATTCGTATACCTTATTTTTCGCTGTGGAATTATTTATGCGTCTAGTATTGGTAATGTATAATTGTTGCTGTTCCTTACCTACCTACCTACCTACCTACGTACCTACCAACCTGTTGTAGGTAGCCGAATGACCTTGGAGCCCCCCTGGAAAATTAATTACCTTCTTTTTCGGTTTATCGTAGAAATGGCAGCAATGACTTGAACAATGTCAAATTGGACATCATTTTCTTTAATAAAAAATCAAATTTGGTCATATCAATCCATTCACAAGTTGAAAAATTGTAATTAATGTAGTTCTTATCAATTTTAAGAACATTGAATAAATTGCAATTTTTCAAGATAGTTATGTCCAATGTAACATTGTTTAAGCCACTGCTGCTATTTGTACAATAAAACCAAAAAAAATGTAATTTATTTTCCCGAGGAAGTCCACGATCAATCGACCACCCGGTACCTAGTACCTACCTACCTATCTGCCTAACTAACTAACTAACTTACTTACTTACTGAACTAGTTATATACTCATTTTATTCGATGCGCATTCCTTCGTTCTATTTGTTTTTGTTTTTTTGTATATATGTATTTTCAGATTTGAATTGTAGAATTTTTCATTTTTTTCCAAATTGAAAAATGGGAAATAAACACATTTAAAAATATTTGTTACAGCTATTAGAATTTTTTCATGTCAACTATGAAACGTGGAGATTACGGGTACTTTCTAATAATTAAAATAGAGATTAGCCTAGAACTCTTAGAGAGGCAATTAAATATGCATTTTCACTGAACGTGAGGACAGTTGATATCGATATTCACTGATAAGAATCAGGAATAGAAAATATGCATATTCTCTGCAAAACTTTAGGGATTACGCATATTCACGTAGTACACTTCAGTTATTATGCATATTTCCTAAAAAGATTAGTTAATACGGATATTAACTAAAAGCTTCTTTGGTGAATATGCTGATAACACATCGTTCACCTGTGAACTTTCCTGACAAAAATATTCTCATAAGAAGCTTTATATGCTATAATGTCTTAATGTCTATATCATATAACGTCAGGTCAATGGGTTGGATAACCATATTTGTCAACATTTTCGACTTTTCGTTATAAGTCGTTTCGCGTTGAGAATATACCCACCCTAACCAGTGTTGCCAATTCGGAAACAGCGAATTTCTGTTTAGGATCATTGAAATTTCCGTATTTTGAACTAGAAAGCCGTACAACTGAACATAGGTACCAAAATACAGATTATTTTGAAACAAACAGCATCATCGACACATAATGAAGTATCGCAAATTAATTTTTTCATTTTTTCACTAAATTTTATTACATGCATATTAAAGAGCAAGTGGAATAACAAACTTTGAACAAAAAAAAAATGAATTGACAACTTGTAGTTGATATTTTCTTAAAGTTAATAAATGAACAAAATTTCATATTTGGCATGAAAAATTACCATTAGGTATGAAAAAAATGATAACTAGTCGTTGGGTAGTTGCTTAGAATGACTTCACATAGCGTAAATTATCAAAAAAAAAAAAGAAAATTATAAAACAGCCAATTTTTTTTTGATAGAAAAATTTAAATCGCCGTATTTTTGCAATAAACCAGTATTTTGGCTGAAAGCCGTACTTTTTGCTGTATGTACGGCTCGATGTTGAGCCGTATGCCGTTTCGATAGTCCCAAAGCCGTACATTTCCGGCAATTGCCGTACAGTTGGCAATACTGACCCTAACCACTGCTGGACGTGTTCAGGTTTTTTTTGAACGGCGTTCGTTTGCGTACAATGAATTGCTGAAATTTGACGTTGACGTTCCGTTCAACTTTCAAAAAATTCCACGCGTTCCGTTCCGTTCACGTTCATGAACGCTTCGCGAATCAAATTTTTAACAGTTTATTTCAGGTGTAATACTATAGATGATAATAGAATTAGAGGACGAGAATGGAAAAGATGGCTATTTAAAAAATGGTTGTACGAAAAAAAATTCATTCATAATGAAAACAGTAAACACGCCTGGTGATGAATTATTGTACCGTGCTTAGACCATATATATATACTACGTAGTATATATTTATATGGTCTAAGGTACCGTGGAAGATTGGAAATTCTTAAACGACAAATGAACGGCGTTCAAAATTCACGTTCGAGGGAAATAACGTTTCGCTCAGTGTTGCCAACCCTCCTGCTTTTGCAGTAGATCTATAGTCTTTTCAAGTTGAGAGTATACCCACTCTAACCGTAAAATTTCTTTTTGGCGGCCATGTATTTATCAAGTTGAACGATGTTTTCCTATTTAAACTCGAAGTATATCATCACAAATAAGCATTGATGAGCCAAAAAAAATTGCACGACCTATAATTACCGATTTTGAAACTAACCCTTAATTACGGTAATTTTTATTTATAATTAACTTATGTTTTCAAAGCAAATTTCTAGTATTGCAAACTAAAAATATCGCGTATTTTCATTTAGCTCATCAATGCTTATTCGTGATGAT
>QBDW01006698.1:0-17390 GCA_003261595.1 Maconellicoccus hirsutus
GAAAAATTCCATTTATTAGTGAGCATGCATATAAAACGGTGCAGAAATTATATCATTACGCATTAATAACTAACGAAAAGGAAAAATGGTAGTAGATACAAAGGAAATTTAAAATAATTGTAATCTTCTTCTATCTTTATTATTCGCCAATTTCCTTATGTTTTTTTTTTTCATTTTTCAATTTCAGTAGATCGATAGTAATAATACCTAGCGTATAATTGAAAATTTCTCTAGGGGGGCAAACATGTCTGTCAGGGGGGGCATTGCCCCCTTTGCCCCCACCTGGCTACGGGGCCGTATGCATAGATAAAGGCTTATACATTTATTAAAATAGATCGGCAACTACCCGGCTTTGCTTAGAACCCGGTTTTAGTTCGTTAAAGTGTCACCAATTGGAATGAGCGCGACAATCGTGCATATTCTGATTTTTTTGTTTTCAATTTTCATTTTATCAATTATTTTCAAATTTCAATAATACCTTGAAATAAATACAATGGCCACATTACGAAAATAAAATGTATTACACAAACATTTTCACAAACACATAAAAATTGCAACAACTAAAAATAATTAAAACAAAAATTGAAAACAAAGTGAACTTCACTTTACAAAAACATTTGAAAAAGTAAAAAAACAAAAACGAGAAAAATTAGTAAAACAAATACCTATGGAAGTAAAGAGAAATACTTCAAGAACACAAAAATAATAAGAAAAACACAAATAGTGCAACAACTAAAAATAATTGAAACATTGAAACAGAAAAAACTTTTTGTTTGAATACTAATTTACCTTCGCAAGGATTTTGCAAAGCGAAGTATCAAAATCGTGAATTGTTGTAATTATAGAATCATTTCTTCCAGGAAGACTTATGTACATTACATACACACACAATTGTAAATGCGGATTCCCTTATCAGTTACGTTTTAAATTATGAACTTACGGAGAGGGGGTGGTACGATATCATTACTAAGTCCCCTATCTTTAGTTTTTGTTGTGATCGGCGACATTTTTGAGAAAGATTTGTAACATAAAAACGTATAATTCAAAAAAAACGATCTCGTAACGTAACGTGTATTATTAATATACATCTCGGATTGACAAGCTTCGACGAAGATCACAAACGTATATGAAAAAGGAAATAAGAAATAATTACAAGTCATCGTAAAGCGACATCTATCGTTCGACAATTCGGCTTCAAGGCCATACGGAATAGGTATAATAAAGAAAACGTAACGGTAACTTAACTTAAACGAATGAATATAGGTAACTTGACAGGAGGATACTTTTACAATTACAACAGTTTTTTAGTCTCGTCCTCCGATTGTGATGTCAGTGTGTGTGACTGAAGGTGAATTTCAGAATCCACACCACTGCCCCAAAATGAGCACCAAGTTAAACCACGATCTTCAATCAACTTTTTGAGATGTGGAATTCTCGGATCTGGGCACTTCAGCAAAAAATACATCCATTTGACAAAGCGATGATTCTTGACGTCGTCGCTCAATTCGGTACTTTGCAAAATAACTTCTGTAGTCTTCTGCTTCAGTTGAACTAGAATCTGCGCTGCCATATCTTTTACTGAATGTTTAGTGAAAGTTTTCATGACTAAATCTTTCTCATCTCGATTAAGAGTTTCTAACTGAGTTATGACTTGTTTCATAGCGTCTTCTTTCAAACGCTTAATATAAGTCAGAACATATCTTCCCATCTGACTAACTTCGATATCAGAAGTTAACATAAAACCTTCCTCCAAGCTCTCTACTTTTTTTCGTAATTTTTGAAGAGTTCGGAATGAATTTGCTGTAATGGTTAGAATCTCCTCGTCTTTAAGAGCATCCTCTTCGCTTCTTATCAGGTCATCACATTTTTTTTCCAAATCTGTACAATGTCCAACTAAGCCCAGAACTTGGCCTTTCACTTCCCCGAAGGATTCCAAATATTTTTCGTAAGATTCGTGGTCTTTAAATAATTCTCGGTTTAATTTCAACGGGGCTATAACCTCGTTAGTCACCTTTTGCTTCTTAGATTCGGGCGACAAGCTATTCGCATCGTTTTCACCAGCCATTTTCACCCTAATTCGTTATAGCGTAATTCTTTCTGTTAATAACGGTAAACAACAAGACATGGATATAATCGTTTTCATTTACTCAATACAGAACTATTTTATCAGTCGTTTTTCTCAAAAAATAGAAACTGAAATTGAAGAAATTCAAATTCTATCTCGTTCAAATAATGAATAAAAAGCTAGTGAATAATTTTTGTTGCACCATTGATATGAACGATTACATTGAACAACAAGAGAAAGCTTCGAGAATCTTTGGAAATAAAAATCAAATAATCAAAAATACGAGCAAAAGAATCGTAGTCGTTTATTATTCGAACGTATCAACACAACTAAAACTAAGAGAACTTTTTCAGAGTGTCATAAGGTAGGTAAAATATTAAAGTAGCAACTAGCGCTGCGACGGACTGCGAGCAACACACTCGACTGAATTGTTCGGATTATTTATTTTATAAGCCGGCTATACACTATTCGTGAAAACTGACGAAACGCGAAACGAAATCGCGAAAACGCGAAAAACGAATAGTGTATAGACGACATTTCATTTCGTATTTCGTCATTTATTTTTCGTTTCGCGTTTCATTTCGTGTTTCGTTGTTCTCGCCAGCCGGTCGGTATTTTGACGAAACGTCAAAGAATTTTTTCGTGATATTGGCGACATGAAGTCATCGCTATACACTTATCGTCATCTTTTCTGCGTAACTTGTTTATTTTGTTCATTTCTTTTGCGTTTTACGTGTGGTTAAGTTGTGTTATGGAGTGGTCAGAAGAGAAAACGTTACAAGTTATTGATGAAGTGCGCGCTAGGCCAGTAATCTGGAACCCCGGAAACAAAAGTAAATTGAATAAAGTTAAACGTGAAGATGCCTATAAGGAAATTGCTAAGCTTTTTCCTCCTGCCAAACCTGAAGAGGTAAAACAAAAGTGGATGAATTTAGCACAAAGCTATCGCAGCTACCGCAGAAAGGTGGAAGCTTCTGAAAGGTCAGGGGCTGCGGCAGAGAATGTATACAAGCCAGTGTGGTTTGCATTCAAAATTTTGGATTCCTTCATACGTGATACATACAAACCCAAAAATACAATCGATGTAGTAAGTACTGATTCATTTATTAAATATAGTTAAAATTACTGTAAATAATATTGCCATGGCACCGCTCCTGAATCGCTTAAAAAATACTGCCCAAACTCGTTGCGGACATCTTTGCCAGTACGACAAGGATTTCTTGGTACAGATTTTAGTGAAAAAAATGAAGATGCATTTTCGCATTCTTTTCGCCAAGAACCATCAACATGCTCAATTTTGCCATTCACTTCAGTGTACCTATCAAATGTACCCAATGGAGTGTATGAAGGTCGAGAACTTTTACTTTTTCTTAAAAAGTTATGTAATAGTACACAACATTCGGTAATAAGGCGTACTTTCTCAGGTTGAAGGAATATAGGTTTTTGAAAAATACGAAATGTCGATGCCATTACTCCAAAAGTGTTTTCAATCCTACTACGGGCTCTGGATAGACGATAGTTGAAAATTCGTTCTGCTGAGCTGAAAATTTGTCCGTCCTTTCCTGGGTAGGGAATCAAAAGATTTTTTCTGAGTGCGAACGCATTATCTGCCACAATCACATATGGAGCAGGTTGTCTTCCTGTAGCAAGAGATTCATCCGGGGGCAGATTCAGCCCTTCACTATCCAGTTTTCTTGCAAGAGAGCATGCATTAAAAACACCCCCATCGGAAATGCGTCCCTGGGCACCAACATTGGCATAAATAAAACAATAATTGGCGTCGCACAAACCCATCAGTACAAGACTGAAGGTTTTCTTATAGTTGATATATGTTGACCCAGCATGGTAGGGATTCATCATAACCACATGCTTTCCATCCAGCGCACCTATACAATGGGGAAAGTGGGTCTGCTCCTTAAAACTTTTGGCTATCTCTTTCCAATCAGTAGGAGTATGAGGCATCTAAAAATATACAAATATTTTTACTAATTTATTATTATTATTTTTTGCAATTAGGGTTGTGATGATGTAGTACAAGATGAAGAAGCAGTAGGAGAAGTGGTAGGAGAAACTGGTGTAACGGCAGTGAATTTAGAAAAAGAAAATACACAGACAACTACTGAGGAGACAGAAAGTACAAGTTCAAAGTCAACTATTGAAAATACAGCAAGTACTTCAAAAGGGTCCAGCCAAAAAAAGTTATTTAAATCGCCTTTGAAGAAAAAAAGACTGGAAGCAGTGGACATTGCTTGTCAATATTTGCAAGCAAAAACACGCACACAAGAAAGCCGAATAAATGACTCTGCTCCAGCTCGCGACGAAAGTTCTATTTTTGGTCAACTTATTGCCGAAAAATTAAGAAAAATGGACCACAATACGAGACAATACGCAATGAGAGATATTGACAACGCTATATTTAAGTATGTTATTAAACAGCCAACTACCTCATCATCTCCTACTTATCTGCATCCTTACTCTTCAAATGCACCTCTTTCTCCATACTCATCCTCATACTCCTCGCCATATCATCCTTCTATAACTCCCTCACCACCAGGCAGTACATCTTCTCTTAATATTCCTTCATCACCTCTTGCATCTGTCCCCTCTCCAAATGAAAATTTATATCATTGCAACGATCCCTCTTTGTTAAATTAAAGGAAAATTGAAAAATATATGTATGTATAATATGTAGAAATGAAAAAAAAATTTGCAAACAATTATTTGTATTTGTTTAGTACCTGGATTTGGTCAGCAAGTATAGAAATTAGAGCCGCACAAACTTCAACGATAATCTTGGAAATTAAATGAGGTGAAACTCGAGCCAAATAACTCAAGCTCTCAAAGCTATCGCCAGTTGCCAAAAATCGTAAGGTGATGATAAATCTTTCTTTGGCCGAAACTGATTTCCGTAAATGAGTATTTTCTTTCGAAATTAAAGGAGCAACACGAGCTAGTAATAAAGAAAAATCTTGCTCGCTCATCCGTAAAAAATTCTCTATTCTTCCAGAATTTCTCTCTTGACGCAAATCTTGCATGATAGCATTAATCCCATACCTAAAAAGATATATTCCTTTCTTTATCCTGTACAAAATTTGGAAAAATGAAAAGCATATTTTACTTACTTTTCTCGATGCCTGTACAAAGTCAGACTCCACCATCTCCTTTTTCGACGGCATTTTAATTGCCTCCGTTCCCTCCACGAGGCTATAATTAGCGCTGCCGCAATATCTTCATCACTACTACTCATGTTTGTTGGATTTAATCGTACAAAAAAAATGAAAGAACTTAACACACGTCTGAAATATCCAGATATTTTGCAAATTCTGGTAGTGTTTCGCGAAACAGGACATGAAAATCCGAACACATGAAACTAGCGATATTGCGAAAAGTGTATAGCGATTTGATTCGCGATTCGTCTTATTTTTCGCGAAATGACTCGCGAATATGACGAAACGCGAAACACGAATAGTGTATAGCCGGCTTATGAGTTATTCTTCTAACGTATAGTGAGGTACCTTTTGTATTGTTTGAATCGCGTAGAGCGAATCCGACATGATCACAGCTTTTTTTTGGTGAGTTCTATCTACCAGTATTTTTATGGCCTCAAAAATGCTGCCAATTCTGCGTAGTTGTTTGTTCTGGCCTCCGGATTTAGGAGCTTTTCACTAACGTTGTTTTCACCTTCCATTTTCAGACAGATGCCTATACCTGCCACGGCATCTTCTGCGCCATTTCTTTGGCATGCTCCATCGACAGCAATTCTGACTATTCCTTCAACTATCATTAGTTCTTTATCAGGAATGTGGGTGTGGGGTTTGTTCTCGTTGTGGGCTTCGTTGATAGCTATCCTTAATTTGGTGCCCAAGTCACGCATGGTTCTTTCCGCGCTAGAACTCTGTGGATTATACGGCGAGACATAGGTACATTTGATGTCTAACTCCTTACATTTATTCTGCCAGAGTTGTGAGATGAACTGTGTCGCATTGCCTGTTGTCACTAATTCGAATTTGAAACCATGGTTCTCCATGTCTCTCTTTATGCGTTCTAGTAGTGGAATGCAGTTTTCTGTCTTTTTTTCGTGTAATTTATTGATCCAGATCCCTCTACTGAAAATATCTTTCGCTACAATTACGTTTCTAGGGCGATCTTGTTCGGTAGGGAACCATAAATATCTACTGAGACAAGCCCACCTCGTATTTCGAATTGATATACTTTCCCAGACTCTGTGTTTTTGGTAGCCATAAAATTTGTTCATTTTGCAGGTTTGGCAGATATTTAACAATAATCTGATGTGTCTTAACGAATTTGGGAAATAGAATGCTCTTCCTAAAATTAATTCTAGCTTTTCTGCTCCTATGTGCCTGTACCACTCGTACAGATAGGTAATCATGTCTCTAAAAAGTCGTTCTGGTAAACAGGGAACCATATACTGTTCTAATTTCTGATCTACCACGCTGTCTTTGATGATGTATTTCTGTCTAGTGATTTCTTTCTTTTTGTTGACAGCTTTCTCGCCCCTGCGCGCAATCTTTTTGTCCACTTCGCCCCTAGTCAGGATCATTTTTATTTCTTTTATTATCTTATCGTCGAAGTCCTGCCAAATCTCGATATCTCCTAACGCCTGATTTAATTTCCCATTCGTGGTCATTTTCGTATATAAAATTTGTAGTCTCCGTAATCGTGATTTCTTCTGGTTGGGTCTCGAAAAATACCTTATTTTCTTTCTTGATGGTGTACTCGATATCGTATGTATTCAGCACTGTGATCCAGTGAGCTGCTTTTATCAGCATTTGTGCTGATTCTCTTGTTTTTCTAACCCAGGTTAGTAAACTTGTCGGAGCTCCAACTTTTCTGCCTGTTAGCCACATTTGCGCCTTTTTTAGGGTCTGGACTAGCACTAGTAATTTTTTGTCAAATGGCAAATAGTTTTGTTGGATGTTTCTTTAGAGTGTTGCTAATGAACATTACGACTTGTGGCTTGTTTTCATCGTCGTATTGATAAATTACTGAGTTGGCTGTTTCCTCAGTGGCAATATAGATCTCTTTCTGATCATTTGGTGCTACCAATTTAAAATCCTTGGAATATTCTTAATACAATTTTTCAAATGCTTCTACTTGTTCTAGCTGCCATTTAAATTCAACATATTTTTGCATTAGGTGAACGGTAGGGCGCAGGATGTCTTGATAATTAGGAATGAATTTTGAGTATAGTCCTGTTGGGCCTGTTAACTGTTGGATCTGCTTGACATTTCGCAGAACTACACCATTAACCTTCCTGGAAAAATGTTTCGTTCTAAATTTCTCTAGCTTTTCCAGTTTTCTGTCTTGTTTGGAAATGGACTTTTCTTCCAAAATATAGCCGAGATGTTCAATTCGTTTTTCGAAGATTTTCGTCTTTTTGGCGTTTAGTGTTAGACCTTTTTCCCTCAAGGTGCGAAATATATCGGCGACCAATTGCATATGTTCTTCAAAAGTTGGACTTTTCATTCTCACGTCGCGTCGTCTACATATTTAGTGATATTGTCGAAATTTTTGAACACATTGTTGATCATGACAATGAATTCGGCTGCCGAAGTTTTGACTCCATACGGCATTCTCTCAAACTGGTAGACCTGGCCTTCTATTTGAAAACCAGTGAATTTCTTGCTTTCCGGGTGCAGTACATAACGGAACGAAGATATATTACCTACTAATTAGCCCAGCTGAGAGACAGAGTCTCTATGGCTGACGAAGCTGAAAGACACGCGGAGCAGAGCGAGTTAAATTTAGGCAGGAGGCAGATCGCCACAGCGCAACATTAACTGAACGACGCTCACCCGAACCCGACGACCAACCAAAACAGGTACAAACCTATGTGGCGTATTCGTCCTCCCTCAGATATTTTGATGAATTTTTTGGAAAAAAAGAACGAAACGAAACATAATTGGAAAAACCCGTCGAAACGTTATGTGGAATGAAACCACCCCTGCTGCTTCTTCACTACGTACTTTCATTAGTTTTACTAAATTTTGGATACAATAATCATGATTGGTGGAAAATTTTGAAATTTTCTATGTGATAACTTCAAGACAAGAATCATTGATTTTTTTATTACTAATTATTTAAATTAATTTACAGGATTTTCAACTTACGAATCAGAATTTACTTATGTATGTATGACGAATAACGGAAAAGCTTTTAATGGCATTTTTATAGGTAGCTAATTTTACGCAAAAATTCAACTTGTACTGGCGCTATTTAGCGAAGTTATTGGTATTTCTGGTGCTGGTTGCTCCATTGTCTTGAAATATTGGTCAACTATTCTGTAAACGAATGAAAAGTTTGAATAATACAAAAATATTTTGGAAATCGGAAAACTTGTCGGAACAGAGAAATTATCGCGGGTAGGTACCTAAGATGGCGCATATTTTCACGCACCAAATCCGGCGTATCAACGAAATCGGGTGGTACAAGTTGGTAATTCTTATGTCGAAATAAACTCGGACGATGATTTTGCGACGACGACGATGCAGCGGCATCGGTCGAAGGAAGTAATTCAGATTTGAAATTTCTGTCTATCAAATGAGCGTAAGTTTTCTGCAACGAGAACGCGTTTTATTAATTTACAAACAACGAAGACGAGCGAGGATAAGTTTGGGTTAATTATACCTGATGTAAGTTGGTAGCGTTGGCTATACTTTGAGGTATCGTCGGTAACGTACGATAGGTATGAATTGATTGCACTTTCGAGCCTCCTTGTAATTCAGCCGACAAAATGTTATATAAAGTTTGCTCGTTTACTTCGAAACTACCATCGTCGTTGAAGTACTCTTCAATTAGAGACGCGTGATCTGGGTATTTCTGTAAACGCGATAACATTTTCAAAGGTATATAAGACGTGATTAAAAGCCAGATGAAGTACTTTGATATCTTCCAGACAGTTATCGAATCGCGAATTATACCAAGTTAGAAATGGATCTACGATCTGTAATGGAAGAAAACATCGTGTTAGGATAATTTTTTTTCAAGTGAATGAATTACGTAATGGACGAACGTTTTTTAAAGTTTGTTGATCGGTTTTCTGTGACAATGTCTTGGTCGGAGATCGTTTACCGGATATTTGTAACATGGCGATGAATAACCGTTATTCGTGTTGTTTTTGCCTGTAAATAATTAACACCTTTTTATTAACCTGAGAATTTGTAGGATAGTTAAGACGATGTTATATCGCAACATCAGTTCAAGTGAATCGTTTGGTGATCATGCTTGAAGATATGTTCGGCGTTATTTACGCAGTGCTCTCTTTTGTGGTTATAGTAAAGCAAGCAGAAAGCACGAAAGCTTTCCGAAGCCCGGATAGTTTCTTCAACGCTCTCCATAGGGAGAAAAGATACGTTACGTATCCTTCCGGAACCGCCATCGGTGTAAGTGTAGGGTTTGATTTTGGTGTAGATAAAATTTTCGTCCTTTTTTTTGTCGTCTCGTGTTTCAGTTACTAGTTGCTATCGCCTTACCAGTCGAAGTGCCCGAAGAGAATTTATACTTTTCGTTAAATTTCGAAGCGAATTATAATTTGCCAGATAACATAACGCAGTATTATAATTCCGATATTGCCAGAGTATTCCATAGTATCACTAGAAGATCTACGTATGATTTGATACGAGATCAATTTGCAAGGTGGGTTGGTGTAAATATGAATAAATAAAATAAAATGTTGAAAAATTTTCGTCATACTCATAGTCATAATTATGTTTGAAAAAATTGAAAATTTTATAGCACGATTTGACTTGAATTTGGATAAGTCGATAATTTTATGCATTTTTTATTAATACCGATTGTTTGTTAAGTACTCGAGATGTTTTATGAATTGTTCATTTTTTTTTATTAGGAATTGAAAGTTAAATTACACCGGAAGCTGATTATCTTCGGTTTATTGATTTTTAGTTTCATTTTGAACGAAAAATACACGTTTTCCATGTAACGAGCTCTTTACAACATGTACATACTGTATATATAAATTATAAAACGTTTACATTCTCGTTAATTTGCAGACAAGGATATGACGGCGAAGAATGCTTGTTACTGATGATATGCGAAATATCTAAACACGAAATAACCAATCGCAGCCTTCTCGACGATATTATTCATATCATATTGCAGTAAATATCTTTGAAATTAATTGAACTTACTTGTAGACACTCTTAGCTACTTGAATGGTAATTTGTATTTTGAAAATGTTTTCAGACCCTCCAGAACGTTGAATGAAAGTTTACCGGAGAAATATTACAAAGCTGAAAATGTAGGCCTAGACGGTTACAATTGTTACGAGGAATATCCGAAATGCGATTCGAATATTTTAGATTTCTACAGTATATTGCAGTAATGTGCGACGGTATTTATTCACGTTACCATGGTTTTTATAACGACGAGAAGTATTTAGTGTGTTTTTTGAGGCTTAGCCAGAAATAATTAGCTTGTTTCGTATCGAACACATGTAACTTTGATGGAAATTTTGTGCGTAATATGCACGTACCGTTGATATAACATGAAGTACTCGTTGAATTTAACAACCTTCGTTGTAATTGAAACGACATGTGAACGAATTATTTAACAAGATTTGTTAATTGGTAATTAGATAATGAATTTATTTGGTCGATAATCGCGTAATTAAGATACGAGTTTTGTTTACATTCTTATTTTCGACTCAACGTTATCGGGTACTTATACAGAATTAGATCAGCGGAGCATTCGAACGACGGATTGGTAAATGATGGATATTCACTTCGAGAAAGTTAAATCGACGAATTCGACCGCTAAATATGTTAATTACGATAAATTAGCGTTCATCGTGATGAGTTTGATAGGATAACGTATTTTTTCGCGATAAAAACGATAAAAGTTGGTAAAATCGCAAAAGCGATACGATGACGTAATCGCCGCATCCAATAAGAACGCGTCGTAGAGTCGCGCATGCGCTCTATGCCTTGCGTCATTGTGCGTCTGTGATACGGCGGCGATTTGTAATTCGCGCGACCTTGAAATTTTTTTTTCACGTTGTCTACGTGATCTAATGAATTGACGCCATGACACATACAATTTCCGTAAATATTTATCTGTGACGTTTGTACTACAGTGTATTTTGTATTTGTATAGTTTTATTATAAACGAAACGCGAAAATTTATATTATTTTTATGCGGTTAATTGATAATTAAGGATTTGCCGTACCATTATTATTTCGATGAAAAACTCATACGGGAAGTGCAAACGTTGATTGTGAATTTTTCGCGCGTCCGTTCAAGTGCAACTAGCAGAATGTAAACAAGCAAGTGGTAGATTTCCGATGGTTAGTTATACATAATTTCCAATGGTTTATCGATCACCTATTCGTGATAATGTCGCTAAACACGAATTATTCATCAATCGCCGAATATTCCCGAGTGATGACTTTCTACGTTGTTACCTGAGTAATTAGTGTTTGTGTATCGTAGGTCATTTGCGTGGTGTTTGCTGTCGAAGATGAACCTTGTTACGGTGCTGTATTCATTGAACGAGGTAAGTTCGTTGAAATTATTGGGATATTACGCGTGAAATGTACGTTTACCTGATTCACGTACGTGTTACAGATTCGATAAGGTACAATTATGAAGAGTCTGGTTAGCTCGAGCGACGACAATGCCAGCGATCAAGAGACGAATACGAAAATGGACAAATACGGTATTTATTCGAATGAAAAAGTATACGAGCTGAAGAACAGCGGATATATGAAGAAGAAGATCATATCAGCGATAAAGAAAAGTTTAAAGACGAACAACAACAAACACGCGTTAACCCTGAACGACGTATTGGTCTCGGAAGAGAAGGAGATCGGCAACGGTTGCAGACAATCGTTGAACATACGTATCGCGTTAGACGACACGTTGCTGTATTCGTCGCGCGATGCCGCACCTATAAATATCGAAACGTTCAAGCTGAACGATGCAACTCCGAAGAGTAAATGTAGCCATTGCTCGGACAGGGAACGTTGCAAAGGCGATGACGAATGGCCGGCGTATTTTATGTGCGTCAAGTGCGCCCGAAAAGAGAAACGGAAATGGTACCATGATAATTGTAAGGAGAAATGTTGTACTACGACGTCTATTCATTGTGATAATTGCCTAAGGTTTAAGTTAACCTCGAACGATCATAATTTCGAAGTGTTAGATAATAAGTTCTCTAAGTATATGTATGTGGTAACGTGTCCAAACGGTGGCGGCATGTCGTTACATATGGATTACGAAAGAATCATGCATTTGACCGAAGAAGAACAGAAATTTATAGCGAAGGAGTTTCTAAAGGTAGTTCTAAGGTATAAGATGTTAGTTCGAATGGTTTATCTGGTTATTTACGTTTTTAGGAAGCGTTCAAAGAAGATAAAAAAGGTTTTGCTCAATTCACCATTGCCATCGTTCATAACGGATCGTCGTATATGCCGGATTTATTGAAATTACTCGCCGAGCTGCATCCGTCGTTACCAGTTCAAACGACTAAATTGAAGTGCAACACGGAAACCGAAGTTATGGATTTGGGATCATATTATAATAAAGTTTGTATCGTTCGGAGATCTCGTTGTAGCGATGAAGTCTCGGATGAACGTAATGCTTATTTATGATGGATTTTCGCAGGTTAAAGAAACATATAGTAATGGTACGTTCTCTTTTAATCCATTGAATGAAATACAAGCCGCATCTGTGAAAAATGGAGAATGTGGAGCGTACTTACCGGAGTTACTTTCGTTGCTAGAGAAAAGCGCTTTTTTAAGTCAAGTAAGTGCAGTCGCCTATCATTTGAGATGAGCCGATTCCTATGATAATGTTTGTATTCGATAAGGTTTTACCATGGAGCGATATGACGACGAAAAGATTTAGATCACCCCATGAATCTGACGATGGGCCTATATTTTGGTGCCGTCCCGGCGAACAAATTGTCTCGCTGGATCGTAACAGTAAACGGAATCGATGGTAATGAAAAAGGATTTTCCTCCAATCGTGTTCACTTTTCTTCGACGCCATTTATTTATGTAAACCTGTATTTTCGCAGGAACGCGGACGAAATCGAAAGCTTTCTGAAAGAAAGGCAACAAAACCTGAAGGAATTTTGCGAAAAGCGATACATCGTCGAAGAATTGAAAAAGTACAGACGTAGTTATTCGAATCGCGAATTTCTATTCGAAGACAGAACCAGGCCTCATGCTGATCAAGTGTGGGGAAACCACTTCGAACCTACTGCCGCCGTCGGTGCGTGTAATTTTTTGGCTAATTTAAGCCCCCGTGAAGCGTCGAGTAACGTAGTTTTTCGTAGGTGTTATTCAAGCCATTCATCCGGACGAAATACCCGAACAAAATCGCGCCTGTAAAGAGATCGTGGTATTTCACGCGAAACATTTCGAAATGTTGGAGGCGCTTTTACATATCGACGTGACCGCTGCGCCTAAACAACAAGTAAGATTTCAGTTCGGATTGGCTTGACGTGTCTTCAGATTAATACTCATTGATGATTTTGTTCTGTGGTGTTTTTTCAGTGTGCCGAATGGCTAGACGACGCTAAGCTCAACATGATCAGGCAAATGAATATTAGATACTCGAAGCTGCATTTGTACGATAACGATATCTACTTCATACCGCGCAAAATCGTTCACCAATTTAAAACCATATCAGCGACATTGAGCGTTGGTGAGTGTAGTTTCGCGTTCGTAATCGCCCCATTCTTGAATTTTTGTAAACTTTTTCTTTCTTCGAATACAGCTTGGCATACCAGACTTATCGAATATTACCTAGAACCGGATCCGCCGCCGGTGCCGGAGATCAAAACCGAAGAACAAGCTTCGGAACATGAATCGGACTCAGATTCGTCGAGCTCCAGCTCCTCAGATTCGATACGACGACCGGCGGCGAAAAAACCAACGACGACGCCGAAAAAGAAACGTAAACTGTCTTGCAATCGATCTACCGATACGGAGGCGACGCCTCGTAAAAAGATAAAACCTCGATCGCGATCGGGCACTCCGCAGAAGGCGGCTGTTGCCGAAAAAACGCCCAAGAAGAAAATTCCGAAAACGCCTAAAAAAGCTCTCGTCCTCGAGGAGCCGAAAAAGCCGGAGAAAAGATCGCCATCTCCGGCGTCTCAACGATGCGCGACGCCTCCGACGGAAACGTCGAGCACCAAGGCGGCCAAAAAATCGCGATCGAGGTCGCCTAAAAGAAGCGACGATACGAGCAGCGGTACTTCGGCCGCTGTCGTCGCCGATTCCGAATCGAAGAAGAAAAAACGCCGATCGAGGTCGAAATCGCGTAAACGCAGCGACGACAAGGATCGCAAGGCGGACGCGGATAAAAAGAAGAAGAAACGCGACAAGTCGCGATCGAGGTCGCCGAAGAAACGCGAAAAATCGAAAGACGAAAGCGTCGCGTCCGTATCAAAAGAGACGTCCAATGCGTCGCAAACGGACAAGAAGAATAGTGGTTCGACTTCGTCGACGTCGAAGAAACACGATAGCGAAAAACGCCATAAACATCGCGACAAAGACAAATCCCATCGATCGGATAAATCATCGAGAAAGTCGTCGACCAGCTTAGTAGATGCACCTAAACAACCCCCCTCTTTGTCGTCGACAGCGTTGCAGGAGGTGAAAATGGTAGCTGCGGCTGCTGCGTCTCTTTCCGAACCCACCGTCGTCTCGTCCGGTAACACGGAGCGTTCGTTTGGTAGCCTAAGCACGGAGAAACGTCCTTCTTCGCCGTCGCTCGACCGTCAAACAAACGACTCGTCCTCGGAGGTATGCGAACAAAGCGACGAGTTCTCATCCGCTGTCTCGCATCCGGTTACCGAAACGGTACCCGAGGAGGTACCTTTGGAGCCGGTACCGTACCGTTCACCACCCCGTATCACGGATTTGGACACCAGATGGTTGAAAAAGCCGGTAACGCCGCCTCCGCCGGTCGACAACATCAAACGCGAACCATTCTCTCCCGGTGTAGCGGAAAATGGACCTGTCCCTGTCGAAGATATCGTTAAAACGGAGCCGGAAATCGTTCCGGAGCCCGAAACAGTGGAAACGCCGCCGGAAACTATCACGAATACCGAAACCACCGCTGCTACGCCGAAAGAACCCGAAGCAACGACTGTTACCGTCAAAGAAGAAGCCATATCTTCGCCTAAGGCGAGAGAACCCGAAACTGTCGCTAAAATCGCCCGTGAACCGACGAAAAAACCGACCACCGGTGACGCGCGAAGTAAAGATCATCGTAAAGAGAAACTCTGGGATACGCCGTTGTTCATGCCGCAAGACTGCGACAAATACGTGCTAACGAAGAGGCCGACCGCCGGCTCGAATTCGACTACGAAAAACGGCGATAAGATCGTCAAACAGAAGATGTTGAATTCGATGCAGAAATCCGACAAAGAAGGACAGATCTCGAAATCGCCCCCACCGCCGACAACGACCTTCGTCGCCGAGTCGAAAAAACACGTTCGCGACGATAGTAAAAAAATCGAAACGAAGAAGATCGATAAAGACAAATCGACAGCTTCGGAGAAGCAACATCATCGCGAAAAAGATCGTAAAACTGAGTACAAGCACAAAGAAGCACGCAAAGATAGAGAACGCTCGGTGGCGGAAACGGAAAAAAAGAAATCCTCTGAGTCGTATACCAAAGAAAAGACGATTTCGAGCGCGGACAAGAGCTCGAAAATTCGCAACGAAACGGATAAAAGAAAACGGTCCGGGACGCCCGATAAGTCGCATCATAAACATTCGAAAAAGCACAAAAAACACCGATCCCGTTCCAGAGAACGTAGCGGAATCGAGTCGCCGGTCACGAAAACGCCGGTATCTACGGATAACACGCTCGACGAGGGCGCCGAAAAAGACGCCGAATTAGCGGCCTGCTATAACTTGAAGATACCTCGGGTAGAAATCGTCGATATCGGACCGGCGCTGAAAAGCAGCGTAGATACCATCGAAACAGAGTCCGGTAACCGCGACGAATACGATGACGGTGCTAGAACGCAACACGAAAACGTATCCGGTGAATCGCCAAAGCAACCGATTGACAATTGAGCAGCTGCGGACGCTTTCGGCGAAATTACCACGAGACTAATGTCTTTAAAAAATCAGTTATCGAGAATGTACCGCTAAATTTTGTCACCGTGAAATAAAGTCTTGTTGCGCGAACGTCGGCGAATAAAGTATTGACCAGCGTCGTCGAAGATCTTTCATTTTCGACGTCATGTACGTTTAAAGAAACCAGAATTTTTTACTTGTTTGATCTCCTATTTTACTTTATGGAGGTATGTGTACGTGTATGTGTGTGTATTAAAGATTTTGTTTTTGAGATGTGCCAAAGCGTTTGTATCCTGCGATTGTATGTAATGTATTTTTTTTTTCATTGTAAAAAGATTCATTTCAAGAAATACTTTTTTTTTCATATTTTTTTCTCGAATCGACGAAGTGTTTTTAATTATTGTTTATAGTGACCTTTGATCTTCGATAGTGACAGTTTTTAATTTATTGAATCTTTTTTCTATTTTTTAATTATTTTTGAGTTTTTATTGTTTTCTCTTCTGTATTATCGTTTTTTTCCCTTTATGATTTTTTTTTGAATAAAATACGAAAATTAGTGGATTTTTATTGACAACAACGTGAATTTTAGGTTTGCAATGTAGGCTCAAATGATAAAAACTGCGGAAAATTGGTGTAATTTGCGTTAAACGATGAATTCAATCAGGATAATGAATTTTGCAAGTGGAAAAATCTAGAAAAACACTATTCACCCGTGAAAATTCGACTTCTTTACTATAGTATGCCTGATACTGGTGAAAAAATCGCGAAAATGAACTCTACGTCATCGAAAACATAATTACACGTATATTGCACCTGAAAGACAATTGAAAGGTGATAAAAAAATAGTAAAATATTGAACATAATAAAGGCGGAAATGAATAACTTCGTTTTTGCGCATTTTACAGATGGTTGCATAACTAAATGCGTACAGGTAGAGACATATGAACATTACGTGGTTGTGCAAAGCTCTTCCTTCACGAGTACTAAGATAGGCAACCAATCTAACATGAGCATACAAGAATTACGTAATTACCGCCGCTCTAACCGGCGGATTTTCGCGAAATTAGTCTCATTTTACTAAGTCGACGTCGCTGAACACGAATATTACATCAAAAACATACCATTGCTGAGAAAATTTCGAGATCGAAATTCGACTGAATACACAGTACTAGATAGAGCAAAACTGATTATTGCAATCGATTCCTCAGGTTCGATAACCTCATATTCGACACCAAAAACGCGTCGAT
>QBDW01006700.1:0-19916 GCA_003261595.1 Maconellicoccus hirsutus
TTCCCATTTTCAGTTTTCTTTGAAAAATCAAGATTTCTGATGCTTTTTTTCGATTCTTTTTTTTTAATCACAAAATTGCAAAGGTAAAAAATTAAAAAAAATTATTAAAATTAGAAAATGTTTTATCCTGTTGTAAATTCTGTTTTTTCAATTTTTTTATTTAAAAAAATTGAAAAATTTGGAATTTTTTTTAGTTTTACTATATTCTATCTTTTATTTTCTATCTACGAGTATAACATTAAAATCCAAGACACGAAAAATTTGAAATGCTACATTTTAAATTTATTTCTAGTAATTCTTTTTATTAAAATAATTATTAATTTAATTATTTTAATGAATTTCAGGTAAAAAAAAAATTCGTCTTAAATTACCCTATTTTTTTTATTGATATAACATTTTTTTTTTTAAATTTAAAATTATGTTCCATTAAATTTTATTATTTTTTTTACATTTAAATAGGGTTTCATCTATCTTTAGATCAATTAATTTCATTTCTTCAATTTTTATTATTAATAATCATAATTTTTTTTAACAATTAAAAATTTTTTCACGTGTTTTTAGGGGAAATCGAAATCACAAACTAAATCCGTCCGATGACAAACGGTTACCAAGGTTTCACATTCGCGCCCACTTTCCATTTCTACCTCGTCTAGAAATTTTCGAAACATATACCTAATCTTTGAAAAAGGCAACGCTGGTAACACTTCTTCCAAATGCGTCCGCACCGTGGCGATGATCCTCAACCAAGGCGGAAAATTTGGGGTGTGTTTGGCCAAAAACGAGGCGATCGTATCGCCATAATCAGGTCTATGGTATTCGGCTTCGCAAAGAGCGTCTATCAATATGAACACGTGCTCTCCCGAAACCAAGCCTTCTAATTTTTGTATATTCGACAATGGCTCGAGAACACCTCTGGTAAATGCAAGATCAGCATCCGCGATGCATTCTTTCATCGATAAAGATCCCTGCAATAAGTCATCGTTAGTTATCACTCTGATAAAGAGAGCCAAAGAGTATTCGAAATATTACTTGTAAATAGGATTCGCTTAATAGATAATCTTTGTAATCGGAAAGCACAGGTGCTTGACATAATTGGGCAGCAATCGAATGAACAAAATCAGGAACCATGCAAGTACTATTATTATCCGCCTATCAATGGTCAAATATTAGATAAAATTCATCCAAATAAATTCCAACTCGAATTACCTGACAAAAATGATAGGCGACAACTCTGGAAGCGAGATCCTTTATACGTTCTGAGACTAGATTCGTTTGGCAATAAATAGAATACTGACTTGAAGATGGCCTATCTTTACCATTTATTGTGTGTAAATCTACTATAAAAATAATCAAAATTAATTTAAACCGAATATTATAATCAGTTGAGCACTACCAACCTTGTTTATAAATCGGTTCTCTGTGACGACCGAAACAACTATGTTCTACTAATTGCAATATCAAAGCCGTCTTGCCGGTGCCAGGTAAACCAGAGATCAATATACCCGGATTATCTTCGAAACTACTGATCTCCTCGACTTCTCTGATAAGCCAATCACGACCGAGAAACAGAGGATCTGGTTCTTGTAATGGCACTTCGAAAAACAAAGGCTTCAGGTTCAATTGACGCGACACCATGTGCTGGTGCGTTCTGTATTGAGCAAACCTAACTGTAAAAATTCCACAATTAACATCTCACCGCGACCTACTTAATCCTCGAGGACGGGTTAGTAAACACACAGGCCATACTTACTCTTAGGGTCTATAGGTCCTTTGACCGTACCAGAACGCGCCGATCTGCGTATCGAGGATTTTCTATTCTTAAATAACGCCAATTCCTCGATTTGACCCGGTTGCGAAGCTACGAAAGGCCGTTTGTTAGAGCCAAACACACACGTTAGTCTCCGCGGATACTTACTCGTCACCGAATGCCTTCTCGTCAAGGGGCTCGAGGAGCAGTTACTATGGCTAGACATGGACATCAACGAGCTCACGCTATCCGACGATTGCTCCTTTTTCGATCGATTAGGATCCGTCTCCGATGAACCTGCAGTTACAACAAATTAACCCCGTTCGACGTGATAAATTACCTCAACTCCGCGAGGGAATCTCACCGGTGAGCGTAGAAACTGGGCTCGTATTACTCGAAGGGAAATTATTAACATCTAGAGTAGCTAATGATGTAACAGAGACAGCTGAATCGATGCTGCGATTACACGATCGGCTCCTCGACGAACTTCGTTTGGCTTTATCTCCCAGCAACAAGCCCAATCTCGTGTAGAGATCGTTTTGCGATCCTTTTTTATCCTGCGTATAACTCTGCCTCATCGAAGCGCCTTCGTCGTCTGAAAATATCGCGATTTTACAAATTAACATTTCTAATTTACAAATCAACTTGCGCCTGGTTCACGAAGCCTTTGGCGAGAGCCCTCTCCGACCAATCACGATGGTCACCCGAGGGTATACTTTTAAAATGCAAATTCATAATTACAATCGAGTTCTCAGAATTTTAAATCTCAAACATCACGCGCCACCATCGACGCTCAAACTTGCCATAAAGCTGAGAAAAGACGCAATCTGAAATTCGAACTTTAAAAGCGGTATTTTCGGCCAAATCGAAATTCAAATCGTCAAAATTAGCCAACACACAGCAGCGTTATAAATTCAACAGCAAAAATAAGGGATCGTTATTTAAATTAGTACCAGCTTTTCAAACACGAGTTACTCGCCCGAATCGTTTCGCTTCCAGTTCATTTTATTTATTCGCGAAATCCGAAGAAAAAATGCTAATTTTTAACCTGAGAAATTCGCCAAGTGAAGAACGAGCTATTTGGCCGGAACCAAGGTTTTAGTGCATTTGAAAAAAAAAAACATTCGCTGAGTAGGGTTCCATTCGAAATGGTGATTTTTATCAATTTTATTGGCTGAGAGGTAAAACAAACAAAACCGCAGAGAATATTTATGTTGGAACGTCTTTTGAAGTGCGTCGGATGTCTGAAGAGAAAAATTTTTCAAATAAAAGTTGTTGGAAATTAAATGAAGAATATTTTTTATTCAGAGAATTTCTTTGTGTTTTCTCAAATTTTGCCGGAATTTTGCTATATTGTTAATGTAACAAATGAAATTTCAAGGTCAACGCCCAATCAAGAAATTTTGTTTATGATGACAATTTATAGCTAAATTGTGACGAAATTTTAAGAGATACGAAAAAAACGTTTATTACAAAAAATATTCCTCATTTAATTTGCAACAACTTTTGTTCTAAACATTTTCCTCCCAAGTCTCTCTGCGCTTCACCAAAATGTCCTCCAAATATTCCAGGTTTATTTCATCTCACCCCTGTCGATAAGCAACACCAAAAAGACCGAATGAACTCGAACACTCCATTCAGCGTTTCCACACACCTCATCCGGAGTACGGGCCATAAGATGGAGAATTGATATGCCCCCGGAAGGTTATTATCACACGACACACGTTGAAAAAGAAAATAAAAATCATAAACACTCAAAATGGTTATTTTTCTTGGTGTTACGTTAGCACATATGAAAACAATAATTGCCTGTTGCGATCGCATTTAATCCAGCCATTAAAGAGTTGCTACTGTACGACCATAAAGTTTTGATTTTGCCTAAAACCACCGCAGACCACCGACGCGTATCGCCTGCTGGCGCTGAAGTTGTCATTTCATCTAAAATTCAACATCATCGTCGTGTATCCATTTCGGTAGAATTTTTTTCAGCATCCATTAAAAAATTATACATAATTATTCCAGCGTAAAGGCTTTCTCCCTTTTTTTCGCGTCATTCAACTACAATAGCTCTCCTGGGGGAATTACAAACGCGTAAACTTTCCTCCTGGTGATTTGTTTTCGAAAAGGGGACGAATTATTTCCATACAATAAAACCTAATGCTTATTACTCGTTGATTTTAGTTTCACTCCTCGTGTAGACGTACCTTGTTTTAGGGGTGTTTAAGAGCTTTGTGAAAAAAGGGCCGAGTTGGGCTAATCGGTTGTTTAACAGATTTGCAACGTCTTACTCTTTTTTCACGCGAAATATGCGAGGTTTCGTTATTCGGTACTAACCTGATATGGTGTTGTTGTTGGATGCTTGCGATAATCCCTTGAACGACCAAACTGATCCTTTTAGACCTCTGGAGCTGAAAAATCTTCGGCGATTTGGAGGCGTAGGACAGCCTTGAAGTATAAAACGACATAATTAATTACTCGGTTCTTCTTAAATTTGAATTTTTATCGCGTGCCATTGAAATATTAACCGTTGCGAATAAAAGTGACATCCCAATTTTGAAAAACTAATGAATGAGTTACAAAATAAGACTAAAAAAATTTAGAACGTCGCTTTTTTTGACGCTATAAATCTATATCAAATTCGTAAAATTTCCTTTCGAGAAAAATTAAGCAACGTATCAAAGAAGTCCATTTTTGAAATGAACGAAAACGTAAAAAAAGAACGCGACGACGTTTCAATTTCAATATTTCGATAATTGAATTTTTCAACTTCGATTTTGATAACCGATATGACGACTTCGGTATTTCAATTTTGACATGTCGATTTCGAAAATCGGTATCATGACATTGATGTTTTAATTTCGATATTTCGATTTCGATAATCGATATAATGACTTCGATGTTTCAATTTCGATAATCGATATTGATGATTGATTTTTCAGTTTCGATTTTGATAATCGATATTATGACTTCGATGTTTCAATTTCGATATTTTGATAATCGAAATGGATAATCGATTTTTCAGTTTTAATTTCGATAATCGATATTATGACTTTGATGTTTCAATTTCGATATTTCGATTTCTATAATCAATATAATGACTTCGATATTTCAATAATCAAAATGGATAATCGATTTTTCAATTTTGATTTCGATGATCGATATCATGATTTTCATGTTTTAATTTCGATATTTCAATTTCGATAATCGATATAATGACTTTGATATTTCAATTTCAATATTTCGATAATCGATATGAATGATTGATTTTTCAGTTTCGATTTTGATAATCGATATAATGACTTCGATATTTCGATAATCGATATAAATGATTGATTTTTCAGTTTCGATTTTGATAGTCGCTATTATGACTTCGACAATTCAATTTCGATACTTCGATAATCGAAATGGATAATCGATTTTTCAGTTTCCATTTTGATAATTGATATTATGACTTGGATGTTTCAATTTCGATATGTCAACAATCGATATGGATAATCGATTTTTCAGTTTCCATTTTGATAATTGATATTATGACTTCGATGTTTTTATTTCTGTACTTCAATTTCGATAATCGATATTATCACTTCGATGTTTCAATTTAGATGTTTCAATTTTGATAATTCGATAATCGAAATGGATAATCGATTTTTCAGGTTTGATTTTGATAATCAATATCATCACTTTGATGTTTTAATTTCGATATTTCGATTTCGATAATCGATATAATGACTTCGGTACTTCAATTTCGATATTTTGATAATCGATACGAATGATTGATTTTTCAGTTTCGATTTCAATAATAGATACAATGACTTTGATATTTTAATTTCGATATTTCGATAATCGATATGAATGATTGATTTTTCAGTTTCGATTTTGATAGTCGCTATTATGACTTGATGTTTCAATTTCGATATGTCAACAATCGATATGGATAATCGATTTTTCAGTTCCCATTTCGATAATTGGTATTATGACTTCGATGTTTTTATTTCGGTTCGATAATCGATATTATCGCTTCGATGTTTCAACTTCAATATTTCGATAGTCGATATGACGACGACTTCAATATTTCAATTTTGACACGTTGATTTCAATAAACGATTTTATAACTTGGACGTTCTAATTTCGATAATCGATATCATGACCAATCTTTCAATTTCGATACTTCGATAATCGATGTGGATAATCGATATGACGACTTCGATATTTCAATTTTGACATGTCGATTTCAATAATCGACTTTATGACTTGGAGATTTTAAATTCGATATTTCGATTTTTATGCAAATTTTGATATGTATTTCGATTTCGATGATCGCTAGTCTGTTTTGACGTTTTAATTTCGGTATTTCGATTTTAGTATTTTGATTCTAATATTACAAAACAATTATAATATAATGAAAAAAAAAGACATTATGAGCTCACTTTCATCTAAACCATTCAAGATGTATACATTTTCAAATTCCCCCTCCCCTCCCATCACACATTTCCCAAATCTCCCTTCTACACGAGACAATTCGCAAATCGTAATTTAAAAATCGCCAATACAAAAATTCCATCTCGAATGCCATTCACCTCTCAGGCCGTCGAGACTAATTACTCACAGACAATACCACATTCCACAAAGGACTTACTTTGAGTCATGACGTTGCCAGTAGACGACGACGGCTGCGAACAAAGATCACCTAGTCTCGCTGGTTTGGGTAATCTGCTCGGAGAGACATCGCGCCAACAACATTCGCTATCTTGAATGCCACGTGTCTACAAAACGCACCGGGTTAATTAGCGAATAACAGATAATTCATTAACGCGAATTAAAAATACCGAGAAATATTCTAAAAAAAGCTCCGATATTTCTCCTTATTTCCCGCCTCGTCAATCGATAACGACGCCTGGCGCCGTAAACATTCGGCGAAATTACTCTTACTAACCTGCATTAAAGATGTAAAATGCCCGTTCGTCTTGACTTTCGGTCGAGCATGACCACTGGTTGGTAATATCGTCGAAGCGCATTTTTTAATTTCGCCGTAATGAGCGTTAACGGGTTCCTGCAACAGATCCGGATACCCGATGGATTTTTTCGGTGGCTTAACTACACAGGAAAAAAAAATTAAACAACAGGTTAGACGTGATTAGCATTTAAATTACGTAATTCCAAATAGATTAAAAGGGATGTTCTTTCGCACCCTGTTCGCGCCTGTCGTCACCGACACTTTACTCCGTAATTAAAATTTCCAGCACGATTTTTTTATACACGAAAAAAAAAGGCGTACTCTACCTTGATCGTTTGACGTGCACAAAGGGCAGGCTTCGTTTCGGAACATGCAAGAGTAGCATCTTTCGTGTCCGCACGTATCGATTAATTTCCTTTTTTTACCTTTATCGAACGGCATATTGCAACCAGGACAGATACCTAGATCAGGACTCGAATATTCTTCGCAATCTAGTAGCTTATGGATGGTGGCGAGATCTGCAACAGAAAAAACAATTTGTTAATTTCGCAAGATATTTGTGTAGTAGGAAATCTAACAAAACAATATTGCACCCTCCCCCAACCTCAACCGCCGCAAGATTTATGGATATTTATTCCTTAAAAAATAGAAAAACCGAACAGCTCTTCTTATTCTCGAATTTTCCCCCAATTTATTCCATTTAGCAAAGACTAAACATTTACGTTTTTCATCGAGGAATGTAAAATGCAAAAATAACACAAAAATCGCCTAAAAAACAACAACATCGAAACGTAATTCCCCCTATTTCCCCTTCGCAACATACACGACGAGATACATGGAGCAAAAACATCCTTTAGAGCGCATCACTCACACACTCGCAACGGCGCTGAAAGCTAATGAAGTCGTAAATTAGTTATTTGGTAGAATTGAAAATGATGAATGTTTTTTTTATTTCGGATCGAGGGCGAGTTATATTTTCGCATCCATCATATTTAATAAATTAGCACCGCGAGGATACTACCCCCCCCCCTCCCAACCATACTACTTCTATACATAATTGCGACGACGGAAAAAATAAAAGAAACGAGGTTTAGAAATGCAAAATCTTCAGTCAAATAAAGTTTACACAAGTTGGTTGATAATTTGTCCAAGCAAACTTTGGTTTAATTGCGTTCATTAGACATCGTCGATTAAATCTCGAGTAAATTAAATTTATTTTCAGACGTTTAGCCTCGGGTATTCCAATTTGTAACGTTGGATGAAGTTTATCAAGATGATGAAACCTTAAGGGTAAGTTCTAATCAAGGAGTAGAAATATCAAAGAGGATGTCGCTGGTGAAGACGCGTTTTTATAGAAACGAATTCCGAAAAAGGATTTGAAAATTTATCGTATAAATTGAAATTTATTAGTCGATTCGATCTTTAGTTCAAAAAAATTTATATTAATGTGGTAGTTAGGTACTGCTGAGATACGTTCATGACCAAAATTTCAGACCCCTACCTCACTACTTTTTGGGAAAGAAATTCCTAATTAAAAAACAGATAGGAATTTTTTTCTCAAAAACGGTAAGAGGGGGAGGTTGAAATTTTGGTATGTGGTAGACCTTTATGTATGGTCTACACACAAAAATCCACAATCCCCCACCATTATTTTACACCCGCCAAAATACGTTTTTCGACCTTTTTTCCAATCAAACTACGGCCCCGCTGAATGAAAATTTAGAAACTTCGGTAGTAGGTGCCCTATTGACCCCCAAATGATATAAATATTTCTTCAAAATTTTCACTCAGCAGGATCATGGTGAAAAACTAAAAAAACGTACAAAAATCGACTTTTTCAATTCGAAAAAAATCGCAAAATCATCCTCAAGTTATTCATAACAAAACACGTTATATAACCAAAGACCCAAAAATCGATAGATTTCGAGAAAAAAATTGTTCAAGTGCGCGCGTGATCATCTGCATTTCCCACTGTGCGGTAGCGCTTCGTTTGTAACAACGCGCGACGTTTGGCACGTTATTGCATGAAACAAGGTATGCGGCGACTGCGGCGTTTCACGTTAACGCAACGTACCAAATGCGGCGCTTTGCGCGTTGTTGTGAACGAAGCGCTATCGCACAGTGGGAAGTGTAAATGACCGTGCGCGTACTTGAATTCATCACTTGAACAATTTTTTTCTCGAAATCTATCGATTTTTGGGTCTTTGGCTACATAACGTGTTTTGTTATAAATAAGTTGAGGATGATTTTGAGATTTTTTTCGAATTGAAAAAGTCGATTTTTGTACGTTTTTTTAGTTTTTCACCACGATCCCGCTGAGTGAAAATTTTGAAAAAATATTTATATCATTTGGGGGTCAATAGAGCACTTACCATCGAATTATTAAAATTTTCACTCAGCGGGCCGTACTAGAGTTGAAAAAAAAGGGCAAAAAATGTATTTTGGCGGGGTGTAAAATGATGGTTGGGATGTCGATTTTTGTGTATAGACCATACATAAAGGTCTACCACAAACCAAAATTTCAACCTCCCCCCTCTTACCGTTTTTGAGAATAAAATTCCCCTCTTTTTTTAAAATTAGGAATTTCTTTCTCAGGGGTGAGGTAGGGGTCTGAAATTTAGGTCATGAACGTATCTCAGCGGTACCTCACAACCACATTAATTTAAATTTTTTGAACAAAAAGGCTGAATCAGCCTGCTTCCCAGTTACGGTCTTTCTTCACGGAAAAGAATCGTGTATGTAAATAAGGTATTTGTATTTCGAGGCAGCGGGCAGCGTGGTGATAAATAATCGAGAGATGAATAAAGACAAAATACAAATGAAGATCTACCTTTGGCTTTTCGAGGATAAAATTAATGAGCGTGCGGGTGTGTTGGCATCTAGGCAAGTCACACAGGTGGAATGCAAGGTAGCATTACGCATTAGATATGCTCTAGAAGGAATGAAAAAAAAGAAAAGGGGTTACGATGGGTGAAAAAGGTTGATGGTATAGGGATGTATAGGGTGATCATTAAAGATATTAGATGAAATATCAAATACGATGTTGGTCCCTCATAAACGTCGTACTATTTCACCATCATAGCGACGCTCATCATTAAAAATATATCTCCAGACAGGTAGGTCTGTTGTATAAAATCACGATGACGTGCACCTTTTTTTACCTTTTTCTTCATTTCACACGCTCAATTTATCATTCCTATATAACGATCACGTGAACCGTAACTTCTCGATTGTCTCGATAAGATAAAGGATTTTTGGTCCGAGCTATCTGCATATACAAATTATCTTCATCCTGCCAACGCTAATTTAAATATCGGCGCGGATTCTCTAAATAGGTCATATTCATTCATGTTTTTTTTTTCCTCCGCGCCCGCGATAAGTTCTCCAAATATAGGCTGAGACCAGCTTCGAGTGCGCGGAGATCGCAGATCGGAGACGGATTTGTGGACAATATTTACTATACACGTTTGACCGCGCTCGTTTTAGCGTAGGATGCTGTACGGCAGATTCTTTTATCGGTTTTCAATGAACGGAGCCAAGTATTTACATCATTCATGTCGAGAACGTATATTGGTGAAACTGTACGAGACTCGGTGCGAAGATTTATGAACGAAGAGGTTTTTTACGCGCTAGTTGGGATTTTTTTCTCGCCAGTATTTCCTGTCGAGTGGGAAGCGTAATAGTGGACGCGTTATGCGCCGGAGTGAAATCATCCATGGCTGAGATACGCGGAGATTCGTAATGAGTACTTTTTTCAACATGCAAATTCAACGATTACGCGAGTACGTGTTCGATGGAAAAATCGATAGCAGATTTGTGTTCATCAGGGACCAATTAGTGAATAAAAAATCATCGTATATTCCATTTTGTCGTTATAACACAAAATTTTCATTTTTTTAGCCCCCAAGAGAAGTGAAGAGGGGATCTATTGAAACAAAAACAAAAATTGGAATTTACTACCATAAAAGTCATCATGATAAGCGCAAAAAAATGCCCAAAAAATACTCGACAGGGCTCAACCCAAGATGGCGATTTTCATAATGTCATATTTTTTTCAAAATTTTGCCTCCCGGGGGCCGCACAGTAGAACATTTACATGAGCCAGCACTCTAAGGTTAATAGACGGTTTTGGAACGCGTAGACTTCAAATCCAATGTCTATTTTGAGCTAACTCCCTCCCTCACCCACGTGGAGGGGATGAAAAATTGAAGAACTGGTTAAAAAAAACAAAAATTTTCATCATTTTTGGTGATTTTGGGCTTTTTTGTGAAAACAAAAATCAAGAATGACAGCAAAATTGTAGCAAACGTCATTTTTATAATACAATCTTGATAAGCTACAATAATTACCGTAAGTTTGCAGTATTTGCGGTATTTTATCGGTAATTCGTGGTAATTTACCGTAAACGTTTGTAATTTACCAGTAATTCAATTTATGTGATTCACCGATAATTTACCTCTAATTTACGGTAATTTACCAGTAATTTACCGTCAATTTTCGTTGTTTACCAGTAGTTTAATTTACGTAATTCATCAGTAATTTACCTGTAATGTATGGTAATTTACCAGTAATTTACCGTCAATTTTTGTAATTTACCAGTAGTTTAATTGATGTAATTCATCGGTAATTTACCGGTTACTTAGGGTAATTTACTGGTAACATATGGTAATTTACCAGTAATTTACCCTCAATTTTCGTTGTTTACCAGTAGTTTAATTTACGTAATTCATCGGTAATTTACCTGTAATGTATGGTAATTTACCAGTAATTTACCGTCAACTTTTATAATTTACCAGTAATTTAATTGATGTAATTCACCGGTAATTTAACGGTTACTTATGGTAATTTACTGGTAACATATGGTAATTTACCGATAATTTGTGGAAATTTACCGGTAATCTGTGGTAATTTACCAGTAATTTACCGTCAATTTTCGTAATTTACCAGTAATTTATGTCACGTAATTAATCGGTAATTTATGGTAATTTACCGGTAACTTATGGTAATTTATGGTAATTTACCAGTAAGTTATGGTAATTTACCGTCAATTTTTGTAATTTACCAGTAATTTGATTTATGAAATTCACCGGTAATTTACAATGATTTAACCATAATTTGCTATAATTTACCGTCATTTTGTGTATTCTACCACCAATCTACGGT
The DNA here is from genome assembly GCA_003261595.1 of Maconellicoccus hirsutus. Classification (NCBI taxonomy): domain Eukaryota; kingdom Metazoa; phylum Arthropoda; class Insecta; order Hemiptera; family Pseudococcidae; genus Maconellicoccus; species Maconellicoccus hirsutus. Next base: position 11,865 of record QBDW01006700.1, read on the forward strand.
AATTTACTGTTGATTTACGGTTGGTAATCAGTGATGATTAACCATAAATTTGCGATTTTTCGGTAACTTCCCATTTTTCGTAATCAAAATTATTCCCCGTGTTGTGAAATTTTACCCCAATTCTATCACCATCGAAGTGCAACCAATCGTTATTTTTTCAACGCTACGATGAACTCTACGTTTCCGTTTCTTTTGCAGCATAGATCACCGAGTAACGTGTCTGGAACAATATCATAATACCCGCCTACTTCGAATTAAACAAGCAAGAAAAAAATGGTGAAAAATTACTCAATATTTGCGCTAAGCCTGGCGCAAATGAACGCCAGCCAAACTGGTTCTCTAAGGCCAGTCTGCCAGTACCCTACCGAGCGAACGTACCGTTTCGCGATGGTTTCTTTTTTTTTCATTCTTGCATGGTGCGCACGTTGAATAGAGAAAAAAACATTGAATGAAACCAGATATGAATTAAACCCGGGACACCGACTGATATCTATACAATCTATGCATTTGTAAAATTCACGAACCCGTCTGCCTTGTTACGCCTACATTCAAATTTCAGTAGCGTAGGCTGCGTTTATAAGTGTAAACGCTAGACGATTAGACGCTGCGGTAAAATTAATTACGTAGGTTGAATATATTTATAATGTGCAGAAGGATGCTGGAGCGTTGCGATTAAACTAGTTTTTTCCCTTTTCAAATGCACCAGCGACACTACAAGTCGTGTATATTTGAAAAATCTCCGTTGTCTTTAAAAGTTCGAAAACATTAGGATTTCGTAATTGAGTAATTATCTTGGTACATGAAGACTTTGAGTCTTTGGGAAATAAATTACACGAAATAACGATCGATTAATAAAACCAACGGAACTCGAGCATCGGCGACGCGGAACAATCAACAGATGTGTTCAAGACCAAGTTGCGTGACCCGATGGTAGCCTTTTTGGTGGACAAGTACAACAGGTTGCTTTGAAATTCACAGGATATTCCCACGCATCGAAAACACGATCACGAATAGGTTCCTTATGCGGCTCTTTTTCTCAATTCAACGTACCTACGAGATATGTCGAGTTAATTCGCTATATTTCCATGATTGCGGTGTATTGTTGCACGAAAAACTTGCCGGTCATCTTTTAGGCAATTGCACCGGTCAGCGTATGTTATCGGTGTGTATAATTAACTCGTATCGTTCGCCGAGAACGAATCATGCGTAAATTTCAAGGTTCTTTGGAATCAAATGTGTGAAATTTCGTGTGCTGAAACGTGTATAAGGCTGTTGCAACGATACCGTGAAGTGTGGCAGATTCCGTCGAGGGTTTTGCGTCGGTCAAGGTCTACGAAAGATTTGTTTCTGCGTTGCGGTCTCTAAAAATAAGCGAGAGTTTGGGACATTCACGTTTAGAGGTGATTGACGTCTCGCGAAGAGGTAACGTGGAAGTTTGATGATTCACCAATGAACCGATTCCCTTGAAATGATTATTAATGCGTTTAAATTACCATTTGTGGCGAGAAAGAGAAAGGATTTTTGAAGTGGTAGATTCCCACAGCAAGGTGGACGAAAAAAAGTGGTTGAAATGAACGTGAAGAGGTTGAGGGGAGGGGAGGTCATTTTTACGGATTGAGAGGTGAATTTCGACGCTTTAATTTCCATTTTTCATAATTCGATATTTTGATTCCAATCTATCGAGATTATTCCCAATATATTTCAATTTTGATGCTGAGATTTCAAATTTCACGCATGGATTTAGATATTTCGATTTCAATATTTTTATTAATCATTTGAGTTTCGATGTCTAATCGAATTTCGATAATCGATTGCGTTTCGATGTTTCGTAGAATTTCAATGTTCGATCATACCTTGGTATTTGATTGTATTTCGATATTCGATTAAATTTCGATGTTCGATTAAATTTCGATATTCGATTGTATTTCGATGTTTGATTGTATTTCGATATTTGATTATATTTCGATGTTCCACTGCATTTCGATGTTCGATTGTATTTCGATATTCGATTATATCTCGATAATCGATTATATTTCAATGTACGATTGTATTTTGATGTTCGATTGTATTTTGATATTTTATTACATTTCAATGTTTGACTACATTTCGATATTCGATTGTATTTCGATGTTCGATTGTATTTCGACGTTCAATTGTATTTCAATGTTCGATTTTATTTCGATATTCGATTATATTTCAATGTACGATTGTATTTCGATATTCGATTGCTTTTCGATGTTCGATTGTATTTCGATATTCGATTGTATTTCGATGTTCGATTATATTTTGATATTCGATTTTATTTCGATATTTGACTGCATTTCGATATTTGATTGTATTTCGATATTCGATTACATTTCGATATTCGATTATATTTCGATGTTCGATTGTATTTCGATGTTCGATTGTATTTCGACGTTCAATTGTATTTCAATGTTCGATTTTATTTCAATATTCGATTATATTTCAATGTACGATTGTATTTCGATATTCGATTGCATTTCGATGTTCGATTGTATTTCGATGTTCGATTATATTTTGATATTCGATTTTATTTCGATATTTGACTGCATTTCGATATTTGATTGTATTTCGATATTTGATTGTATTTCGATATTCGATTATATTTCGATATTCGATTTCATCTCGATATTCGATTATATTTCATGGTACGATTGTATTTCAATATTCGATTGTATTTCGATATTCGATTAAATTTCGATGTCTGACTGCATTTCGATATTCGATCGTATTTCGATGTTCCACTGCATTTCGATGTTCGATTATATTTCAATGTACGATTGTATTTCGATGTTAGATTGTATTTCAATATTCGATTATATTTTGATATTCGATTTTATCTCGATATTCGATTATATTTCATGGTACGATTGTACTTCAATATTCGATTGTATTTCGATATTCGATTAAATTTCGATCTTCAATTGTATTTCGATATTCGATTGCATTTCGTTGTTCGTTTGAACTTCTTTATTTGATTTAATTTCGGTATTCGATTGAATTTTGATGTTCCTTTGCATTTGTGTTTTTTAATACGAAAATTCACGTTCACTTTTTGCCACAAATATACCCCACGCGTTATACAAGGTGTCCCAAAAAATTTCGCAACGTTCTCCAAACATAGAAAAAAATGATAAAACATAACCGAAAATTATTCCTCACTGACTTGAACCATTTGACCAATAATTCCACATCACGTTAACGGGAATACGAAGCTTCCCGATGGAGCATCAGGTTCATGTCAAGATACCCGATAAAATGAGGGGTTCGGTGGATACAACACGAAGTTCTTATATCCTTGAGCAAAAGTTGAACAGTTACGCTAAGTCAATAGCTTTTGGAATGCTGCGTACGAGATTCGTAAGTGTTACATGAGCACGTAAATAGTGGCGTGTACTTCGAAGATATATAATTTACCACTGGTTAAAAGCAATTACTATTCGAATCGGTTTACCGTTCGTGTAATGATGGTGTATCGATACGAGTATTACGATGTGAAATTGTATACTCGATTTCGTCGGATAATTCACGTGTGTATGAGGTGCGTTTTTCTTCCCGAATCCAATACGAGATGCGTTCGAAAAACGCATCGGATCTGATTTGACGCCCATGCCTTAGGTGATATGATTAGTAGAGACGAATAACGTGGTCATATAAAAACGTACTTCGGAATAAGTCATCGACGATGTGACCAAATAAAAGGTATAAACGAAATGAGGCGGGTTGGGTTCTCGGTTTAACGCCGCGATAGCTGAAAGCGTTCATTAATACGAAACAAAATGCTGTTATTGCGTTTTAAGTAGGTGTAAAATACTTGTTAGCCGGATACCTTTAGATAAGGCGGGTGCGTTTTTTTAATCGTATGTGGCGAAGATATCGATGTAAAGTGGTACTCGGTTTTAATTAGATTTCGGTCCAGGGCGGACTAAACAAAGGGGGAGCTTGGAAAATTGGTGGAAAACTTTGCGATTATATGAGACCCTTTTGTAATAGTTATCAAACTTGTACTTTGATACGGAAATGCGATTTTAACGTTACGAGCACGAATCGGTGAAATGTAAATTTTTATTGCTTCATTTGCAAAGTTCAAGTGAAAGTTTCAAGGTGTGAAGACAATAGTCGAGGAGCCCAAAGAGTTCACGATTCCCTGACAATTCAACGACACCTTTTTTTTTTGAAGAGCAAACGCTACAGAGAACATAAGAAATTTAGAAAAATTAAGTCGAGAGTTCGTACAAAATGGCGGCATTGATTGACAGATAAGCGACGTTCAATCATGGTTTCTTTGGAAGAGAGAAGGTGGGAGGGGGGGTAAAAAATGGATTTACGAAAAAATAGTTCATTACAATAAATGTTTCTAATTCATTTTCCAAAAATTTCTCTGCCAGGTCCGACGATGCAGCAAAATTGTCGCCAAATTAAGCAGATATGAAAAAATTTCTCACACAAAAAATGTTCCTTGTTCATTTTCCAACGACTTTTGTTTCAAGGATTGTTTTCTCGAGTCACCACAAACCTCATCTTCTTCCCTTTAGTAAAAAATTAAAGTGAAAATCAAAAAATAAAGAGGGGGCAACTCACAAAATTGTACAAAAAAATTGATAATAACTAAAACTGTTCCTTATAAAATTTCCTACAAGGCGGTATTAACGTTTTACACGTAGAATATAACGGTGACAAGAAACCTGCGGGTAAATTTTACCATATACAGGGTGGCCAAAAAGTCAATTCACCAATTTGCCAAAAATTCATTTTAAATTCAAATGTAAAATTAATTTTTTGCAAATCGGTAAACCAACTTCATAGACACCCTGTATTTAGAGTCATTTTTAACCATTTTTCTAAATTAATCCGATTTTTTTTAATACAAGGTGTTCATAAAGTTGGTTTATGGATTTGCAAAAAATTAATTTTACAATTGAATTTATATTGAATTTTTTGAAAATGGGTAAACTGACTTTTTGGCCACCCTGTATTTGCTCCATAATTGACAAGTGAGCGATTTTTCGATTTTTTGCCCGTAACTCAGGATGTAATAGGTTTACGAGAAAAATGGTAATAATTAAAAATTTTCTTCATCAAATTTCCAACAAATTATCATTTGAACGGGTTTTACACATGCAAAGCCGACGAGAAAACCGCACATGAAGTTAGCGAAATTGGCCAATTTCTGCAAAAGAAGCTGTTCACATTGACTTTAAGCACGTTTTTCTCGATAACGTTATATCCTACGTGAATAATGTTAATAACTCAATAGGTAGGAAATTTTACGAGGAATATTTTCAGTTATTATCAATTTTTTCGTACATCCACTTTTTCCCGCTCTTAGAAGCATTGCACGTACAAACAATTGTGTTTTGAGGAGACGAAAAGATCCATTTAGCGTCATACAGAGGTAATGGACAAGAGAACGAGGCTGGGATAGGGTTATAGTAAGAAAGATGGATTAGGTCCGGGCTCACAGGTAAGTTCAACACATTGCCAGGTTGGGTAGGGGAAACAAGAAGACCCATTTCGCTTAAAATACACAGACACGTGTAGCGAATGAGGAACAAGGACGGAGCTACTGTAAAAAAGTAAGTTCACGAGGTGAACATGGTTACTTCAGGTAAGTCCAAAAGCTCACATGGAACCTGGAGCACGAAGACAGATATCGACAAGAGAATAGACAGATTCAGAGACATGGATGAGAAATGAGGGACGAGGATAGGGTCACCATAGCAGAGGTGTATCAGGTAATGGACATGGTCAATACACGATGACTCCTCGACATCGCTGCTACTCCAGCGTTCCCAATGTACCCAACAGGGTCTTCTCGTTGGTACCTGCATGGCGTGAAAAAATCTGAAAAATTCGATCCTCGTTATACCGAGTCCGCCATGTTGCCTTTAGGGATCTCGTGACTCGTATTTCGAACCGTCTCAGCGACTCACCAACGTATGGAAAATTCGCGAGCAGGTTTGATGAATCGATAAAGAGTATAACATGATGGAATTCCACGAGTATTTCGAAGACCATATTAAAACCTCTCGCATAAATTAATTGATTACGAATGATAAGAAAGTGAAATTATCCAATTGAACAAAGGTACTATGCGTTGTTCAACTGAATCTGATACCCTAAACGAGAAAGTATCCGTAGGGTGTTATGATGGATGGAATTTTCAATACATGCATAGAAAGCTTTGACGAGAACGAGGAAAAAAAAGCAAACGCGAACTTCGCATCAGGTGAAAACCTATACAGATTAATTTTTACGCCGTAGAATGTACAAGTATACAGGTGCAATGGTATAAATCTTGGTTCGCGAGAGTACAACTACACGGTGGATTTATCGGCACGCAAAATGTACCTATAGGAGTCTTGGCACCTTATAATACACCTTACAAAGAACCTTTACACCTTACAACTTGTCCCGATACACCGCAACATGGATGATACGATAAGCTTACCATGCGCTCCAACATGCGTGTAATTTTTGCCTTTTTTTTTCCACCGTAGTACAACGCATCGGTCACGATGGTATTTTGTATTTACGAGATACCGCTATACCCGACGATGTTGAATATTGCGAAATCACGAACTCATTTAACCGCGTGTTCCGAGTTGGAAAGGAAATTTCAAAATGTCTCGCCTACAGCGAGTACCTTTTCGTCGGGCGTTTTGCGTACGTACTTTCATCGAAATAAAACAATGCAAGTTGAAGTGCGATTTCGCGCTTACTTTCTACGCCCGATCGATTTGTATACAGTATCGATGGCCGCGGGTGGGAAATGGACTAATGTTAAAGTGATGCTGGAATTTTGATTGATATATCTTGGACCGTGACCAAATAACGTAGACGTATTTGACGATGGTAATAGTCAACATTGGAATTACTTTTTTAACCGGTAAATACCTCTGGTGCCATGGATCTTTTCATTGGTGCAGTTGCATTGTAAAAGGATAATGTAATTTGCTGTTTTTTTTTATGTCGAGCTCATAAAGAGATGTGTAGACTTGTTAATGGATCATTTGAACGGAAATTATTGTAGAATGTAATTACTTTTGTCCAAAGATACTTTTTAGAAATCGACTTTTATACATTTGCCAAGGTTATCGCGGATTTCCTCATTGGTGAGTTTTTCTCCATCGCGAAGATCAACGTCACAACGACAGAAATCAAGATTGATATCTTATTTTGAGTATTTTTTCCCGCGTAAACAGGAATTCATGGAAGACCGTTAGAATCAGAAGCTATGTGGAGATGGGAGGAAGCAAATATCTTAAAAGGAATATTGTAGAGGAGGGGAGGGGAAGGTTCAAAAATCAAAAAAATAGCTACAAATAGAATGTGGTATCAAAATATGTTTTAAATGCGCTAAAACGAAATCTGGAAATATTTTTTAGATACGCCATAAGGGGAGAGGGGGGAGATTCAAGATTCCATTATTTATTTTTATTTTCACTTCAATTTTTCTAGAATTATCACGGACGTACTAACTATATCTGGATATTTCACTAAGCGAAGTTGGTGGACTGTAGTGCGTGTCAAAAGGTGCGGTAAGGGGAATACGTCAGACACGCCCCCTCAGGGGAACATTTCTAGTCGTATACGAGCGGATTAATGCGAGTATATTGAAATTTTTTGAAATTTTAAATTAATTTGAAAAATTTCTACTTTTTTTTGCTGTTCTTGACAACATATAAGCAAAAGACATAAAAATTAACATTTAATTTTTCATTTCTCATATTTATAATTGATAACTGATTTTGGGATCTTTAAATAATATCTAAATACTTGAACTCGAACAGCGTAATAGAAATTTTTTGGTTTTTATTAAATACCTCCCCCCCTATGGGGCCAAAATTCTTGAAAGTTGGCCTAGGTAATAAGAGTACCATACCTCAAAAACTGTTGTGGGTGATTTTGATTTTTTTCAAAAACTTGGGGGAGGAGGTGCCAAAATGTCGAAAATTTGGTTTTTGGAGCATAACTTCCCTTCTATGGGACCAAAAAGGTTCAAATTTTGTATTTGGAGGTTAAATACGA
>QBDW01006704.1:0-33227 GCA_003261595.1 Maconellicoccus hirsutus
AAAGTATCGAAATCGAAATATCGAACCTAAAATATAACCAATGTATTAGAATCAATATCGAAATATCGAAATCGAATTAGTAAAATTGGAAAATGAAAATTGAAATATCGAAATCGAAACATCAAATCGAATCTATAATCGATGTCTGTATCACAATCAAAATGTCGAAATCGATTTATCGAAATATTGAAATCGAAACAGCAAACCAAAAATATTACAATCGAAATGTCAAAATCGATTTATCGAAATCGAATTATCAGAATTGAAAAATAAAAATAAAAGTATCAAAATTGAAATATCGAACCAAAAATTTAATCGATGCATGTATCCAAAACAAAATGTCAAAATCAATTTATCGAAATATAAAATCGAACTATCGAAATATCAAACCAAAAAATATAATCGATGTATCAGAATGAAAATGTCAAAATCAAAGTATCGAAATATCAAAGTTGAAATCATCCGTACTAGACCTATTCCTACTAAAAAAAATGAAATTTGGAAACGAATCATAAGCATTTCAGTACTAAAAAGCGCTAAAATTTTACTAAAATAATTTATTACAAAAGAACAAATTTTTTTTTCAACTCCTTGGGAAAACGATAAAGCAACATACTACGCTTTGATGTAAATAAGGTTGCATATAAAATACATTTTCGAAAATCGAGTAACGCACGCGAGCCGCAGACTACACATCGAAATAAAATGACTCACGCGAAGCTCTACGTTCGTTTGTCCTTGAAAATTGAAATCTCGCCGAGATATAGTTTCGAAAAACACGTGTATCGTGATTTTATTTAGTACCTCGATGGAAATTAATTACTACAGACGAATCGGCGCATCGAGAATTCCGGCATTGTGTATTTAAATAAATACGATAATTCGATTAGAGTAAAAAATAAACTGAAATCGACGTGGTAAAGGGTCTTCACCCTTTAATGCTATTATATGTATTTTACTTTACCCCCCGTCGTATACTTGTACCGCGTATAAGGTGATTTACACGCCGCTGTCTCGAAAGTGGAATTTTTTTTCGCGCCACTCGATGGTTGAAAATATACGAAGTTAGTGAGGACAAAGCGGCCGCAAAAAAGACGCATATTTAGATGTTTTTATTAGTATGTTCATGAAGCATTACAGCTATGCAACCCTCTTTGTATAAGCTACCTATATTACGTAGAGATGGTACACATCAAATAGAGTCACCCCTTTTTGAAAATACTCGTTCTTTCGATGTTTTACACTAGGAACATCTTCGACCACCCGTAAATTCAAGTTGAATAATGTTGTATCAACAACGCGGGGGTTACGAACAATACCAGCTGAGTGGTATATATTTTTAATTTACCGTGGCCCATTTTTCTTTTGTTTCAAGTATTTCTTTTTTTTTCACACTACTGTGATTTAATTGATGCGCAGATTTAAAATACTAAAATGTTTCCAGGCGATGATCGTCTGTGTGGCGGTGGCTTAAAAAATCACACGAGTCAGGTGGAAAACATTGACGCTTACACGTATCGTAGAAAATTTTACTTTCGTCGCGATATAAATTAAAATTGCATCCGGTACATCGGTCGCGTATATCGTGAAAGTAAACAAAACCCAACGAGTATGAAATTATAACCTTGTAACGTTGAAAATAAGATCGAATTTCTACGAGGTTTCAAATGTGGGATTATTCCCAGGTGTTAATTAGTTGTGGAGGTGTTTATCGCAGTTAGCTACACGAACCGAATATTATGTCACAATGTTATATTAACGTTCCCGAAGGTTGCTGCCATCGTATGGTAATCTTTTAACCGGCGAATTTGCCCGTTGCTTGGAAATTTAGCCATTTACGTTGATATTATTGCCTAAAGGTGAATAAAAGGCGCGCGGCGATGATACACGATATTACGCGTACGATGAGACTACCGTGTATGAAATTTGAGCTCTAAAGGAAAAACTTGGAAACCACTCAAACGTCATTTATTATTAAGAGAAAATATAACGAAAATGGAGGGTATAAGCGTAACGTGAATTTATAAACATAAAACAATCAAAAATGTAAAGGAAACCGTTACACGAGGGTGGTACCTAGTTTCAATTTATTTTGATGAGTTTATGTTACGCAGCAATAAAAATGGAAACATAATCGTGTTCGATTATTTAGGCTTTCGTTGTATCAAATTTACAAGTCGTAAACGAAAAATTTTCGTTTAATTTAATTAAACTATTTGGACATCATTATTGGTTGGTTGTTATCAGTGTTACCAACCTTCGAGAATTTTCTTGAGTTTGCTAGATTTTTCAACGCTGTGCACGAATGCCTCGTGGTCTCGAGGAATCTCAAGAATTTCCAAGAAAACCCGAGAATTTTCCTACTTCTCCAAAATACCTATCTTCGTTTTTGTAAAATTTTTATTCAAAAAAACAGTATTTTGAGGAAGTTTTCAACTTTTTTAAGCGAGATAATACAGAGTTCAGAAGCTCATTGCAATAAGTTCGAAAAATCCTTTAAAATGGTACCCATATTGTTTGGTTTGGCATTTCAAAAAAATCTCGGAAGATTTTTTTCTTGAAAACATTTTTCGAGGATGTTGGCAACACTGATTGTCATGTCAGTTTACTTTGCTCTCCTCTCCTCACCGAATATTTCATCACACTGACTTGAAATAGTAAAAATACGGGTTGAAAAAAAAATTAAAATAAAAATAAAATGAAAATTCTCTACAAATTATTATATTACCAGTGCTGTCAAATGATCTGGACTAAAAATCGCCAAATCTCAAGTTTCTCAAGTTGCCCTAAGTGGCAATTTCCATAATAGCCAATTATTTTTATTTTGATTTTTTTCTAATAAAGTCATTAGACGATATGAAATTGTTCAAGAGGAAGAATATCTGAAATATCATGTCGCTCCAAAACTTCGACACTGTCAAGTCTCCCGTTTTGCGAAAAATCGCCCAATCTGGCAACACTGTGTATTACTCGTATTATCGAAGTTTATTATTTATATAAAATTGTACAACCTACAGTTAACCTGTGTTTTTCACGCCAACGTTTCGTTTTCAGTACATAACGTTAATAACACGATTTGTAGAAAATCTCATACAGAATATTTTTACTTATTATGAATTTTCTCGTAAATCCATTTATTCCCGACTTAGCATCGAAACTATGAAAAATCATGCGAAAGCTGTACACATAGGTTAAGTTTGCTCGCGTTTTCTTCGTCAATGTTACATTCTACGTGAATAACGTTAACGAAATAACTTGCAGGAGATTTTATAAGAAACGTTTTGAGTTTTTAGCAATTTTTTCATCCCTTAAATCCTCGTGATGAAATATTGCTCGCCTGTCAATCAAAAAGGGGCTACCATTTTGTATGTATCCTCGACTTGTATATTTCTGAGAAGTTCCTCCTCGAAATAAATACCCTGTTGAATTGATAAGGAAGGGGGAGGGGGTTGCAAAACTCTTCTATGTAGGCTCTTCGACTGTATTATAATCTTAAATTGGTTTAATTTTCGTACAAATGGTGTATTTATTTAATCATTATAAATTTAAGAATTTTGTTTTCATTAATTTTCTATAGATAACGAAATTAAATACCTTTTTCGTGTACATTTTATTGTAACGTTTTTTACCTTTGCTTGATATGACCTAAATCGTAACTCTATGAATATTCATTTTTTAATATTTTTTATTGAATTTATATTGTTTTTTTTTTGCATGTACATATTTTTCTTCTTTTTCTTTCATATCACAATTCAGTGTATGAAAACGAAAAAAAAAAAAAACAGAATTGAAATTAAGTATTTAAATAAAATCAAATTTTCAGCAATCATGTTCTTTATTCAGGTTAAAAAAGATTAAATTCGTTTCGTTGAAAAAAAATATATTAAAAAAATTTCGCTTCGAGTAAATTACTGTAATTACTTGTTTTATTATTCGTTAATTATGTTTTTATTACTAGGTGGATTAATTTTTTAATGAATTTTTATAATTTTTTCGATGTGAAAAACTGCACATAAGCGTGTTCGAAAACGTAATTTCAAAGAAATTCAATTACCTATTTTCAAGTGGAAAAAATAGCGAAATTTTTTTATGCCGAGGAATATTCGACAGTAAAAAGAATATTCTCGATTCGAGTGAAAAATTCGAGGTGCTTTTTCATCTATGAGCGTATTTATTTTTCAAGAGATGTTTGGTAGAAATACGCAATTTTCTTCGTGTTCGATAAATTGCGAAAAAAGTACTGCAGAGTTTCGGCCGAGACAAGCTTGATGAACGATTGTACAAATAGAAGCTCATGCATGCTACTGAGATGTCTGGAGAAGTCGTATAAAACCACGATAACGGTTAAAAACACAGTGTTGCCTTATTTGATAACATCGACGAGTAGGTTAGAACTCAGTTGGATGTGTGAAATTTCGTGGGGTTTTTCGTTTTGTTGTTTGTAATTAGGGTGGGAAATGGTGTTGGAAAAATTATTACGTTAATGTAATTATTATACTCGTATGTATATACAGCGAGTAATATTTTTAATTGAATTAGAAACTAATACGAGCTCATTTACACAGGTATGCTGATAACTTTATCTATTGGTCTTTTGGGATGTTATATTATCAATGGTATTAAAACGTTACCGAAGGTTTTTCGTGCTTATCAACTATTATTAGTAACTTTTAATTTACTTAGTACGTGAAAGTTGATAAATTTAGTACAAAGCTACCGGACGAATTTGCTGGATGTTGAAAATTCGCAGACTTTCGGACTCCGGTGAATTTACCAAAACGACGGAAAATTCTGGTGCGAGGAAATTTAGGCATTTCTAAATTACACGATGATATTGGATATATTTGATAATAGGTAAAAAGATATAGCAACGTAGCTGAAACATTAAACTGACATATTACGATGTAAGAAAAGGAGAAAAACGCGAATTGATAAATTACCTTTAACATGGTGAACAACCCTATTTTAGGGGGCAATATAGCCGGGTCGAAAATTACGCGATTTAAGACGGCGCCTAATTTTCTAAGGGCCAAGTTACCATAAAGATGGGTTAAATTTCGTATATACGATTGTCGTTCGATGGAAAATTGGTGGTAGGGATATATGCGATAATAAGGTCCTAGGCGACTAGGTTTTTACCTTTATTGATATTAGATTGATTGACCAGATAGTACAGGGCTCGCAAGTTAGTGTTTTTGCCCGATGAATAATGTAATGAAAGTCGCTTGCCGGCTGTCAGTGTTACCGTGTGTTGGTGTGTACTTTTAATACAGGTTATGGATATTATTAGGAGGGTAGTGGCGTAAGAGACGAGGTCCCTAGGTGGGCTCCGTATCGATCGGTTCCAGAAACTTTCCTGCAGGTCACAGGCGCCTAACCGTCGTACAACTCTAACTCCGCGCTCGTATCTTACCCTTTGAAATTTACCGTATACCACGTAACATATATATTTGGCCCGCACGTGATTCTCACGCGCAAACATAGAATTTCTACGAAAATGTTAATTCTCTCGTTACATATTTCGCGTATGGTTAAAAAATAAACGCGGTGGTATTTCAAAGGCCAAAAATAGCGTACTTTTATCATCCCGGTCTAGCGAATTTTCCACCCTTGTCGCCAAATTACCAGTTTAATATTTCAAAAACGTATATCGCTTGCGAATACATGCGAGTATTTTATCGCCGTATTTCGCCAGCGTTTCGGTAGGGTTTCGGTTAAAACGATGGAAATTTTCAAACGCCTCTTCGCATAAATTTACCTACAAAAATTTCCCATTATTGGTGAAAATTTCGCTAATCAAGCGGATGCGTGATGGTTGAAAAATTCACGACTCGGTGTCTTCGTCTCGTGGGTCTGCAGGGTAATCGGAAAAACTGGCACCACGTATGTCGCTTTAATGCACAACGACGAAGCTCGTTTTAATGTTAAACACGCACATAACGAGCGTAAAAAACCACACAAACCACGTCATATGGATTATTCTGCGAAGTTAATTTTTAAAATCGATTTTTACACGTGGCATTTAAAATTTTTACTCAACGAAATGGCAATTCGGCCGAAAATAGCTTATAAGAGAAAAGTGCTCTATATATTACCTGAATCGGTACCATAAATCATGAATCCATTTTGCAACCACCTTCCCAAAGTACTTTGGTTACATTTACCATCGAGTAAAAACCCCAACTCGTCGTATAAATCGATTTATAAAAATGGAAAAAACATTTCTGAGGTAAAATTGGATCAAACACTTAGCACGCCAGGCAAACATTAAACATTTCCTTTCGTATATAAGCGAATATATTTGACTTTTTTTTCCTTTACTCTATACTAACTACTTATATGTATACGATGTGTGTTCATGTTCAACGATGGACGAGAAAAAGTTATGTAATATGTTTTCTCTAAGGAGACATAACGCTGTTACCTTTTTTTTTTCCTATGCCGAATATTTTCATATTTTCGCCGCCTTTTTCTTTTCTACGACCCCGAAATAAAACGAGTTATGAAAAATTACTACGCGAATGCACTATTTCGCGATTTAATTGTGATTGAAAACTTGCTTTTTTTTACAGGTCAGGACATTATTCGTTAGCGGACTCCCAATGGATGCGAAACCACGTGAATTGTATTTATTATTCCGAGCATACGAAGTAAGTATTTCCAAAGCCTTATAAGCACTTCTTTTCATCAAAATGTAAATTTCACTATTTGGAGAAAAAAAAATTCCGTCATTAAAAATAAATAAAATTATAACAACTGAGTGAGAAATGAGAATAGAAGCTTAGTGCTTAAGGCACCCTTAACTACCAGTTTTTTTCTTTCCACCGCGTTGTATATATATAGTACGACGAGTAAAACCGAAAATCGATAAGTGCCCCGAACTTATTTTCTGTTACGATTTGCCGCAACATTCAGGCGTAATATTTTTTTAATGAAAAAAATGAAAATTTTTCGGCTCATTGTAGCCGTAGGCGGTTATGTCAAGATGCTCGTGAAATAATGTAATTTTTTTCCTTTTGTACCAAAGAATCAATAACAGTTTATTACGCCTACTACCGCAAAATTTCGCGGAAAATGGTATAGATTTTCTTTGTAATTTTATGAGGTCAAATACGAGTATTAACGGTGGAATTACGTCTATGGTTGAAATTTGCTTTGGGAAATTTCAACCTTAATGACGATCAATGACTTTAAAATCGGGTTTTCGCTGAATTCTGTCGTACTGGAATGCAATTTGCATAAAGAAGGGGAGGGGAAGTTAATTATTTTGTTACTGTAAGTCATCTCACTATTGTATTGCAATACTCGATCAATATCACCGTAGTTTTTTTTCTATTTAAATTTTTAATCTTAAAAAAAGATTTTCCTTAATATCTCGAAAACTTGTAGGAATACAAAGAAAAATCTTCTCTTCAAAAATTTGCTCCTCTCAATTCCCTAGAACTTTTGTCTTGTGATTTTTCATCTGACGTCAGCCGATGGTTCATGAAATTTGCTTTTGCAAGCGGTGTTCTCGTAGCAGAAACAGAGAAACAGTGAAAATAGGCGGTTGAAATTTTTCAATATCCTTTTGTTGCCTTTAAAAACCTCCACATCGTTTTGTATTTTTTATTTCGTGGAGCCAGAAAAAGCTCGAAAGATGGACGAATTACGTTTCATCAAAATCTAAATAATTAAAGAGCTTTTTAGACTTTCACGCGAAGAAATCATCCTTAGACTTAATTTCGGAACCGCTGTTTAAGTTGAGTTCAATCCAAATGCACCTTCAGCATCCCTTTCCAGGGTATTTAACGGGTAGTGAAAGTAGTGAAAAAAAAGTGAATTTTGTTAAAAAGTAGCGCAAGAATAAAAAAACCCGAAAACACGAAATATTTTTGAAAAAATTACACAAAAATTGCGTATATTTGATTCATGACTAAATTTTTCATGAATTGGCAGCACTGTTGGAATATATGACGTCATATTTATATTTTTTTTAACAAGCGTATAAAATGCGTTTATTTTTTTGTAATTTTAATTTGTTTTTTATTTAAATACAGATTTTCTTTTAATCCGAAATTTCAACTCGTCGGTTGAGGAGGGCGAGAGGGGTGAAATGAGAGACTGTTGAAAATTAAGCAAAAAAGTAGTGCAAAAGTAGTGAATTTTCAAAAAAAAAAGTCAGCTTTTTAGGAGGATTTTTGTGATAATTACCCCAAGTGACTTTTTCAGTAGCATTGTTTATGATTTTAGATAAAATTATATGTGAGGGCCAAAATTTCGATTTTTTTTTTGATGAAATTTATGTAAAAAACTTCCAAAAATCGAATGGAACTGACCACTGATCTCAATTTTCAATATTTCGAGGAAATTTCGACGTTTTAAGTTGAGCTTATAAATATTTTTCTTCAAAAATTGCTCAAATTTTTTTTTTTAATGAAATTTATGTAAAAAACCTTCAAAAATCGAATGAAATCGTGAAACCGACCACCGATCTCAATTTTCAATATTTCGAGGAAATTTCGATGTTTTAAGTTAAACTTTAAACCCTTCTCCTGTAAAATTTTGATTTTGGCCAAGTGGTCCCTTTTCGTATGCGCCCTCACATATGTAAACCTTCCCCCCTCCCTCTGCCATAGAAAATGCTCACGAAAATGTAAAAAATTTTGCCTTCATTCAGCTCGTACAATTCTCCTATCGTCCATTCAGATCCAACCCAACGGAAGGGGGAAGGGGGAGTTTCCCCGGATCCGGATTTTTTTAGGGGCCATCGCGTTTTTTGAGCCCTTGTAAAAAAAACTGGCCCTTTGGTAAAAATGACCAGCCCTTGGAAAAATGTCAGGCTCGTTCGAGGGCATAGGAATCCGTATAATTTTTCCCCCGGACCCGAGTTCTCTCTGCACGGCCTCGCGTCCGTTCTTTTGATTTTTTTTTAAATTTGAAATCGAAAATCTCCTTCTAAATATTTTTGAAACCGGTAACACATTCGTTTGAAAATCCCTATGTCGTCCGACGAACTCGAAAATGCGGTAATTGGAATTGGCGATAGTTTTCTTAAGGCTTAGTTTCTTATTCTTTCATCACCTCGTTTTGGATTTTGGGGAAACACCAATTTAATCCCATAAGGCGGAAAATCTTGTGAAATGTTTTGAAAAAGGAGTAAAATATTTTCCGATTCATCTACATAAAAGATATTGCTTAGCAGACCGGCTCCTAAGTGGTGTCACGTAGCCGACTCACCCGCATATCTTCATTATCCGTTTGGCTTTACCAAAATGATATTTTCTTTCATTGGAAATAATTCTTTGGCTGAACTAAAGAGCGTCATACTTAATCCTTTTTTTTCGCATCTTTTAACCCCTTTCTTTCTTATTGCAGCGGGCACGTGGTTGAAAAAAAAACCTACGTGGTAAAACAATGGAACCCCTTTTTGTCGCGAGCGTTTCGAAGACCAGTAACAACGTTCATTAAAACTCGATAAAATAAAAAATGAAAAGCGTCGTATTAACGGCGTAATTTCTTTATATGCGCGTTGACAAAGACCGAATGTTTATGAATTTGGCGTATTTTTCAAAATGCCGAACCTAATTAACAACGAAGATGGGTAACGGACGTTGTAATAATTTGAGTTTGTTTTTTGACAGGGTTATGAAGGTTCCTTATTAAAAGTTACGAGTAAAAATGGAAAAACAGCTTCGGTGAGTATGTAATTTATTCGAACGAACGGGCTTCGCGTATTTTCTCATTCATTTGCATACTAAGGTGGTCCTTGCGTCGTCGTTTCGTGACTCGAAACAATGCAATTATTGCATCGAAAATACTATTCAGAAATTAGTATCGAAACGGCGACCAAATAGGCTTCACGAGTTACAATTTCACTGACCGTTGATATACTTCTATAATGGTCTATCACGATCGAGGAAATAATTACGTAATTACGCTTTTTTTCTTCTTCTTTCATAGCCGGTCGGATTTGTGACGTTCCAAACAAGGGCAGGAGCTGAAGCAGCTAAACAAGATTTACAGGTGTGTTATCGTTATTGTTACACGCTGTCAAGTGAATAGCGGCGTATACGTATAATGTACGCGCCAGTTACTCCCACAGCGAAGTTTTAATATTTTAAGGTTACGTAGTACTTTTCTACATTTGGTAATATTTGAAGGTCGCCACTCCAGTAATGCTTTTGTAGAATTCGTGTAGTACGATAAATTGAAATTAAATATAGAAAAGGTGGGATTACGCGCTACCAAAATCGAGTAAATCATGTTTTGTAATCTAACCCGATGAAGCGGCGCGTAAACCGTAAAGCGTTTGGAAGACGTAAAAAAGGTGGAGTAGCGAGGATGATTGGCAGTTACGCGGAAATAATGTCGAGGGAAAATGCATTAATCGTGGCTCACCTATGTGACCTAGTATTGTGTGTTCACATCCAAATGACCGATGCTGTTTGGTAATGGTTATGAAAAAAATCAGCCAACGCGTCAGGGTCAAGGAGATGAAATTTTAAATGGCCATAGCCTTGGAAAAAATTGTAAATATTGACAAGCGCGTTGAAACAGGGGTATTACATGTGTACAAGGTGTATTACAAATCCGTTCTATTGTTGATCTGTGGTGTTTTGTTGACAGCAGGGAGTGCGATTTGATCCAGATATGCCGCAGACAATTAGACTGGAATTTGCCAAAAGCAACACCAAGGTTAGCAAGCCTAAACCTACGACAAACTTGAACAACACTCACCCAACTTTAATGCACCCTCTCACAGGACGTAAGTATATTGCTCACACTCCCCACACGTTACCCTCACATCCTACTTCGCTTTGTATTTTACTTGGTGTATATCTTAAACAGCTACATACTCAAACTTGAAAAACTCTGGTTATCGAATATATATGTAGTACGTATGACGAGTCGGCGTTATTTTTCCGATTCATATAACATCTAGTTATATGAAGGGGAGATGGTAGCTGATAAGACACGTTCTAACCCTATAAAAAGTCATCAGTCAAACGTTTCCCGTATCATTTGTGAATTTATGTTTTGACAAATTCGTCTTTATCTACATTCATACGAGATAGGTAATTAACGAAATGAAAAATTACCGTAGTGATTAAACCTTCGTCCTTCATGGTGACAGTGCACACACTGGACCGAGTTCCTCAATCGGAACATTAATACAAATCTAGTTACTTCATTACGAGATTATAAAGTATTTTGCGAAGGCGAGATTTCAAGACCTTGGACAGTTAGCTAAGATTCGCAGCCCTATTTTCGAATTACCATTTTCAGTTGATTCGTGTAGTAATTAGTTTTTTTCTCTTTTATTAATCTAAATTGATACCGAGATATTTGGTTATGAACTAATTCGTGTTTTATCTATTAATGATTTACCGATGTTGGCGAATCGGTGTGGGCTTTAAATGATTTATCGGCGATATTTCGCGTTATTTTTTGTCGAATTAAATATTGCCTGAATGCGAATGGAAATTCCCGACGATGTAGTGATTAGTCGATGTTCACGTTGAATGAAATTTTTCGAAAATTAAATTTAAATTAGACGAAAATTAACGTGTAATACCTTTCTAAAATATTGTTTTGTTGCTAAACGCAACATATTCATGATATTCTATTCATTTTAGTTTCCAAGTTGTTATCAATATTGAAAAATATTTGAACCGTTTCCTAAAAACGAAATTGCTAAAGTGATGCAATGTGACTGGATATGTTTTGATAATTTATTGAAATTTAAAGAAAAAGAAAAAGAAAAATCATTTCATATTTCATAAAATTATTAAATTTATGATATAAAAGATAAAACATCTTTTATTCATGTTTTTTCCACCAATCACGTTGAAGCACACTAGCGCTCCTAATTCAATGAGCGGTACGAATTGATAAGAAGTGATAAAAAGTAACTGATAACTGATACGACGTAATCATCGTAATTAATTACTAATTAAAGCTCTTTCATAACAAGAAAAAGCAGTATAGTATGGATGATTAGAACTGTAAAGTTCTGTTTTATTATTAAAGACAAAACAAGAATATTACTGTAAAAGGTGCAACGTGAACAAAAAGGAGATGAAGAATTTCAACGTAGAAAAAATTATCAATTAATAGAACATTGAAAGCTGGTTAAAAAGGTTGTAAATTTTTCTCGGTATTTCATGGAATCAATCTTGTTAAAGTACCAATCTCGAATGTAAATTAAGGAAATAATTTCCCTGTCGTGGTGTCTTTCTCTCTGTATAATTTGTCAGTTTTGTTATTCAATAACCCCCGTGCTAAGGATTAAGATGGATGGTATAGTTTACTTAATTATTAACCACTAACATTATACATAATGCTTGAAAATGAACTAACATAGTTTAACCTTCGATTTAATTTAGATTTAGCCGGAACAACGAATAAATGGATTATAAAAGCTAAGAATACGAAATGAAAAATGCACGTGTAATCGGCTCGCATTACCATGCATTAACTTTCGTGGCAATACAATGTATTGTTCGAAACGAACTCGAGACGCTGTTAGGTTATACTTTTGTTCGAATGATTTATTTATATATTTAAAAAGTATTGAAATGTTACCGATCACCGTTGATGTGTTATGTGCGCTTTTTTTCACATTCTGGAATATATATAGAAAAGAAATAAAAAAATTGCACTTTGCAAAATACCCATAGAAAGTGTTGCGAAACGCGAAAGAATGAAAAAATTAGTATTTTGAACGAAGTTACATATTTATAATAAAATTCGTTGTGAGAAAACCCGCTTATCACGCGAGAATCTTTATTGGAATTTCAATATTGAAATTGTCTGCATGCACGTGTACATTCTGTCTTCCAAACACCATCACGGTTTTTTTTTTTACAAAAGAAAACTCTCTCGCTGGTTCTATTATAATGTAAATATTACCGGTACACCTTATGGACCTGTTTTCGTTTTACAGATCTGGGAGCTCCTTTCTTTCCTAGTGGTCCAGAGCTTTGGCATCATCCGTTGGCATATGCAACAGCAGCCGAGATACCAGGATCAGCATTACAGCATGCAACGCTAGTCCATCCAGCTCTACATCCACAGGTCCCCGTACGTTCCTATCTTTGACTATCTGCAGAAAAACCAGATACCATCGTGCCTCTTTCCTACAACCACCATGTAATTACGCAACTTGCTTTAATCGCCACCGTCTTTTTCCTTTTTCATCCTGCCTCTTTGGTTTAGCACGTTGGAATGTTTGAAAAAGAAAAAGAAATCGTGCGACGATTCTTGAAATCGTGAGGCGTTTCGGTTAAGGTTGATCACGATGCTTTCAAGTTCAAGAATCGTCGTCTTGTTTTGAACTTATTATGATGAAATTACGAATCGAGGCAGTGACAGTATCACTATTGTAGTGTTATTTTATGTATCAAAATAGACTAATAAGCTTTAGCAAGCACGCTGTTTGTGTTGATGTATTTGCTTTTGAAAATGCCTTGATTTTAGCTTATTTAATGTTTTTCTTTTCCGATTTAAAGTGGCGTAACCTATTTATATAAATCGTGTCTGTTTTTCTTTTAACATCATTAATTGCACATTTGTAGGAGTTCGTTACGCCACTGATTTAATAAAAAATTCCTTTTATGAATATAATACGTTTTTGTTGTATAGAAAATTATAACTTCGGTGGTTGTGAAGGAAAACGAACATGTTATGGCTTTTATGAACATAAAGTCTTTAAAAGCTTGTCGAACGACACGACATAGGAATAAAAAGTTGACATGTTAAAACGTAATTTATTTCGTATTCGGAATAATTCTTTTCGTTATTATGAAAATTATATTACCAAATGGCACGCATCTAGGAAACACGGAATAAAAATATTTCCATAAAGCTCAAACTCGAATTAAAAATTAACTCCTCGGGTCGCGAAATTTCAAATCCTGATCCTGAAAATCCTACAAATACGCAGTAATCTGGTGATGACGTAGTTTTTCAAAGCACATTGTTTATTTACACTTCGAGAAATTCGTATAAACGTAAGATATCTAATATAAACTCTCCTTACAGCCTCCCCTATCGATGCCGCATCCTACAGCAGCATTGACGGCAATGCATGCCGCCTCATTACCACATTTTTTGCCATCGCCAGCTCTAGCATCGCCGGTTGGGTCGACTCCTCCATCGCAACCAACTGTTAGCATCAGTGCCGCCCCGTGTTCCACATTATTTGTAGCTAATCTTGGACAATTTGTTTCCGAACAAGAATTAAAGGAAATATTTAACAGGTATGTAAATCTCCGCACCGATGAGATATATTTTAAGGATAATCTACACTTTGTAACTGTGTACCATATGAGCACGGCTTCAGGAGGATGGCAACAGCGAGCACGGTTTGCGTCGCATTTGCACGTACCGCTGATGGGAGTAAATTTCTCTAAGTGCCGGTTAAAAACTCCAATCTTGTGTATTCAAATGATAATAGGTTTCGGTATTAACATACATATGAAAATAACGTGCCAAAAATTCTTTCATTCGGGAATACCTACGTTTGTATTGTTATTTAAATTCGTATAAACTACGTTGTGAAACTGAAGCGGATTGTGTACCTATGGGTTTTTTATTTTTCGCGAGGTTTCCCTGCTTCCCGAATCCGAGATCACGAATGGATAAAATCCCAAAACTCCATTTTTAAATTAAAATATCTCAGAAACTCTTCTACTTAGGTGTATAGCGTGAGAGAATAATGTGTCAATTTTCTTTCTTTTTCCAACGATCTATGAGATATTGTTGTGGAGTCAATACTCCGGGAGTTATTGAGGAAAAACAAAATTCCTCCATATACCGCATTGTGAAATTTTCCGGTAAAATTTGCGGATCTCACCGTCTAGACGGCGACACAGTCAACTTGCACGTTCCCTATAGAGCATAATTATGCTCAACCTTAAGAAAAGGCCTACGAATAATAACAGAATAATTCGGCTACGTTCAAAGAAACTTTTAAGCATACAGTGTGTCGTAAAAGTCCCACACGGTACCTTTTATTTTTGATTGGGGCGTGATAGCGAAAAAAATCTACCTGTTTTATATTTCTGCTGTGAGGCGCATTCTATGAGGAGGTCAAAAATTTTTGAACTACATACAGGGTGTCCCGCAGACCACAAAACGTGTTTTTTCTCGAGAAATTTAAACGGAAAGGGTATGTTATTATGTTGAAATTGAACACTACGTCCCAGTGTGGTGATGGTAAAAAAAATTTTTGCAACCGGTTCGATATTTCATTGCTGGTAGCCAATATTTTTGTCAAAATCGTGATAAAAAAGAACAGTCAGGGAAAACCGATGGGCCCAGCGAATAAGAGATAAAGCAAAGTGTTTCAAACAAAAGTTGGAGAGCAAAAAATGTAAATTCTTTGTCCTATTCATTTTTGCAACCGGTTTGATATTTTACAGGTAATACTCGAAAGCAAAGTTGCATAATCTCTTCTAGTCATGAAACATCAAATCGGTTGAAAAAATGAATAGGACAAAAAATTAATATTTTTTGATGCTCTACAACTTTTGTTTGAAACATTTTTTCATATCTCTTTTTTCCAAGGAGTTATTGATAACCGGTTGAGAACCGCTGAACCGGTTGCAAAATTTTTTTTTCATCATCATCACACTGGGGCGTAGTATTCGATTCCAGCATAATAACATACCCTTTCCATTTAAATTTCTGGAGAAAAAACACGTTTTGTGATCTTTGGGACACCCTGTATATAGTCCACGCGCCTCACCGGAGAAGTATAAAACCGGTGGATTTGTTTCGCTATCACGCCCCAGTCAGAAATAAAAGGTGCCGTGCGGGACTTCTGCGACATACTGTATATTGCAATTCTACAAGACAATGGCATGCGCTAGGATTCTTAAGTAATCAAGTTGGTTCCTGGAGTTCTGATACTGGGCATAATTCACGACCATTCCTTGGATTTGGTCATGTAACTCTATCCATTTCCTTTTAGGAGCAGATTTTATGCACCGGTCAAAACTAAGTTTGCTGACCAAAACTCCTTTTGTAATTTTTTTATAGGGGAGTAGGTGGTATTTTTCAGTCCTTAATCAGAGATATACATATCCGTCTATGACAAGTCTGTTTTCTACTCTTATTGTTTTCCTTTTAACGTATGACAAACGATATATTGATTAGGTTGGAGTGCAGAGCTGTATTAAATAATTAATATGTCATAGAAAAAACATTCGGGATTTTCGTATTCAGGATTTTTATATTCGAGAAAATGGATTCGGAGGGAAAAAATTCGGGTTTTTGTCCATTAGGGATTTCAGATTCGGGAAAATGATTGAATCGGTTTCGTTATGTTACGAAATTTCCTGCTTGAAATAATTGTCTTACGAAACGCGTCGTTTTGTTTATCTACCAACAATTTGGTGATATTTTAAACATTTTTCGATTTATTGTTAATTTTTTATCCGTTGAAAATCGTTTTGAAAAGCAACGAAGATCCGTGAAAATACGTTTTGTGATTCCGTTTTTTTTTATCTTTTTCTCACTTTGTAAATTAGAATCAATGTACTTCATCGCAAAAATTTATTACGCGGAAAATTACTAATAATTTGAGATAATTTATCGCGATAACTTGACGTCGTAAATTTATTCAAATCTCTTGAGAGAGGCCACTCAGCGAAAGTTCGTGGGAAGTTTTGTACTACGGTAAGAATATATTGTAGGATATCGTTCGCAACGTGTTAAACTTCAGTCGGAATTCGTACGAGTCTCCAATTGGAGAACTTTTTGGTCTATTTTTTATGAGTATGTTGAAACCGAAACCTAAATCGGGAAATTTTTCATTCATGTTAATTAAATTTTCCTTGTGTAGAATGATTTTAATGAAATTATTGAAAATTTGAATTATACGCTTGTACAGCGATTTCTGAAAAGTTGATTAAAATACTAAAAACGTGGAAAATTTTACCAATAATCCCGACATCGATGGTGATGGTGCGTAAATTACGAAGATGAATAGCTAAAAGCTCTTGTAATATACCAAATAAACTTACTCTCTTCTTTATTCTTTTTAACTTGTGTTACACTTAGCACTTTAATAATATGCGTTTTTTCATCTTGCTGCTTCGATTAACTGCATAATTCGATTAACTCGTTCGAGCTTTGTATTAAGTATAATTTATACGTGAAAAATTCTTGCCGAGTACACGATAATCTCATTTCTACGAAAGCAAACGTTATAACACTTGCGGAGTTGAAAGCTTGTAAAAATTTAACAAATTTTTCATTATTTTAGATACATCGTAATTAATATCATGTGTATATTTTCAGCATAAAGACCTATATAATATGTTATTTAAACGAAATAAATATCGCGAAAGGTATAAAAATTCTAGCAGAATCGCAGCAGCAAAGCACTAGGGAACTAACGTCTTCGAAGGCATTTGGTGTAGTTGCACAAATTTAGCACACTTTGTTAAATATGCACAGTTTCCCAGGCTTCTCTCGCCTACACATGTACTCCAAAGGTGGTTATCCTGTAGCATTTGTAGAATTCACGGACGCGGCCTCCGCTATTCGAGCGATGAACAGTCTTCAAGGATCTGTATTGTTTACGTCTGACCGCGGTGGTATTCGTATTGAACAGGCCAAAAGCCACACAGAGGTTCGAAATAAATTAATCGTTCTTTTTTTTTCTATTTATAAGGAATGATTTTTTTTTAGCGTTTTCTTTTGTTTTCTTAGTTTTTATATATATGCCATTAAGACGAGAAAAAAAAACCGAACGTAGTAGAATTTTTTACTTTTTTGTTTTTTGATAAAATTTTTTTCGATTTTGAAATTTATTCGAACGAGGCTTAATTTTCTACGTGTTTTGAATTATTTTGAAGGTATGCGTCAAACTTATGAAAATCGATTTATGGTACATTGCAATATTCATTCATTTTTATGTATGGTGCGAATGCGCAAATGCATTCATCTTATTACAGTTGCATCGTAGAATATCCATTTATAGGTAAAAATGTTGGCGGTAAACACTGATACAATTAAATAAGGCACAGTTTTTGCATCACTGAATTTGTAGTTAGAATCACGTGATTCACTGTTTTTTCCTTTTTTTTTTGTATACTAATAAACTCACTTATAATTTTTTTTTAATAGCAGGTTTTTTCTGTGTCATTATTTGGTATTAATTTTTGGTATAACGAGAAAGCGTGTATTTGTGTTTGTTGATGTATTGATTGTATCGTATTTGATGGCACCTTGAATATCGTAGAATGATAAGTTTAGTCGCGGTGGTCACACGTAGGTACCATTAGTGATGAAATAAGGGGATCTTTCAAATAAGGGTGTTTTGATAAGGCCACATGGAACATTTATAAGCGTCGTAAGTCATATAGGTATTACATCCTGAAGGCCATATTCGATGGATTAATTTCTCCCTTCGAGCTTCACGTAATTCAAATGCGATATTAAGTCGATAATTTGATAAGACGAGCTCTGTTTTATTCTGTATCTCGAATCTACGTACGGATAAGTTTACTTTCGATGTAGTTTCTTTAGCCGCAAACAATGCTGTCGAAATATTGTACGAAGATCGAAGTGTAAAATATCTTATTTATGTTTATATCGGTTGTTTTTCATTGAAAAAAAAAAATGATTCATTTCATTACAGCGTATCCGAATTTGGCGATTTATTGTATTTCTGGTGATTTAAGATCGTGAATATCACACAAAAAAGAACGTTGACTATTTGAGAATTTTTCTTTTATTTTTCATTCCCCTTCAAAAAGCCTTCAAATCATACAGATACATGTAAACTTCAGAAAATTAATTATAGATAGTTTTCCATATTGTTGCACTGTTCAGTATTCCACGGTAATAAACGAAAGCCAAAAAATAAACTAAAGAAAGATGCAAATTCGATTTCCAAATTGTCCCAAACAAATGTGCCTATTGGCGATTTTTTTTTCACCGTTAATTTCCCAAAAATAGTACACATTTTTTGCCGACGATATTTGGCGATTCGAAGTTGACGAATTGGCGACTTCAAATTGCAGATGTCCGGCAACACTGCATTTAAACTCAACGAATAAATTTTCGAGGATTTGTATTGTTTTATTTTCATTATTTGGTAATAAAAAGAGAAACGAATGATTTGAAAATATTCACGTGTTCTGAACGTTTTCACGTTATCACGCCTACTTCACTTAAGTGATGTGAATCACATTTAACGAAGATGATAACGTTGCGTAGTTTGATTTTGTAGGCACTATTCACTTTTCGATCGACGTTGATATTTTATGAAGCGTTGAAGAATCTAAATTTATCTTTCAATTCATCATTTTTATATTTTCGTTATCAGATTTGATATAGGTGATATGAACTGTGTATTTTACGCTGAAAACTGTGTTATCACTATGACTATAAATACTTAGGTATCTGAATTTCTCCATTTCTCAACTTTCGATATCAATGTTTCATACTTACAAATGACAGGTATTTAATAATACATCATTCTTTTGCCGTTTTAATCATTTCATTCATGAACAACAACCACAAATGGACGCTTATTGGAAAATGTTAATTTTATACGAACTTCTCGTAACATTGACATAAAAGATAGACATTCGCTCACCGAGAACCATCACGCTTATGATATTTGTATTACATTTACAGATAAATAAATTACGCACTTAGCAATGAAGACAGAACGAAGAATCACATTTTGAATTACATAGACGATTATATAGATTAAATATAGAATTAAGAGGAATTCTTTTTCCATCTAACACAAAGAAACATATCTTGGGCATCAGCACTACGTTTATAATCTAGGATCAGCGTATCAGCCATACGCGTTCCACTCTCTGCACTGCTTAATAACAAAGCTTGGCGTTAATATGAAAATATTAGTGCACAATATTTAACCACAGAATGACTCATTTGCAAAGCACCAACGCACGGTTTACGCACCAGTCATTTAAATTTTTATTCGCAAAATGGACACCGTGTGTGTGAATAACACTATGACGTTTTGCACCAGTAATACTCCACGTGAATCCCTTATTTCGGACTGGGTTAGGAATTGTGAACAAGGTTGGAGCTTTAACTCGAACGCTTTCTTAATCCGGTCCTGACGAGAATTAAAATACCAAATAGTGAATAACGAGCTTGATTTTTTTTTTCAAACACATAAGCTTAATTCGAAGTTTTTTACACGAATCGTATTAACGGTTTTTAATTATTTTTTCTAGGGAATGTCAAGGACAGAAGAAACCAGAAAATGTTAACTTTACATATACGCATATGCAGTTGAATAACACCTGACAAAGTCCGCTTCTAGTCAAAGTGGCCGAAACTTAGCCCTATGTTTTTCTACTACCAAAGGATTAACAAATATACTATAAGTTTACTAATTTATTGTTACGCGCGTTGATTTTCATAAAAATCATCGACCATCAAGAAAAGTGACGTTATGTTAAAACATGCGATACTTGTTTGAGAAAAGAAATTTTAGTTAATTTTTTTTACTGTATAATGTAAACCAAAGCGTGTACTTTATCAACTACTTATATGCTAATAGTTGAAAATGTTGTTATTAGAAATATTTTACTTGTTAATTCGATTTTATGTAGAATAATTGACGTAGTCGTTGAAGTTTTAATATCTTCGCAAAACCTTTTAAATGTTCGGTGCTTCGAAGAAATCGTTTCTTTTTTGGGGATTTGCAAAACGTTACCATTTAAGACGTATTCAATGCTTGTTCGCCGATCATGTTGCGAAGAATCTCTTAATTATAGTCATTTTTTCCTGTTTAATTTACCCTCTCCTCAGTGCCCTCAAATATGTAATATTTTAAGAACGTATTAGACAATCTTATTCGCTTTTCAGTTTAATATGATGTCATAATTCAAACGGTTATTTATATAGGCTCATATTTTTTTTTTCATTTTGTCTTTCAACGAGCTGTTTTTTAAATCCAATGTACGAGAACACTGTTTTGATTAGCTTCATTATAATGGAAAACATTCCAATTACACGAACATATTACAATCTGCCATGAGGGTGTATAATATTCATTCCAAAATCACTACCAGAGATGTAGTGTATTGCAATACGTTGTTTTTATTTATTTTATATAACGTCAGAGGCAGTAATCACAAATTGAAATGAGCTTATTATGTATTCTATAAAGGTAATTTAAGATTTTTCGTTGACTGATTATTTTTTCGTTGTTTCAAACATTCTGTATATTTTGGCGTTTGTATGCGATCACGAATTATAGATGATAGCAATAAATTCTCTGAGATTTTAATCAAGCA
This sequence comes from Maconellicoccus hirsutus, assembly GCA_003261595.1. Lineage (NCBI taxonomy): Eukaryota > Metazoa > Arthropoda > Insecta > Hemiptera > Pseudococcidae > Maconellicoccus > Maconellicoccus hirsutus. The sequence goes on from QBDW01006704.1 coordinate 21,285, forward strand.
ATATATAAACGCGCTTCCTTATATTGGTGTAACTTTGAAGGAAGGGACCAAGATTATATCGGATACCTTGGAGTAGTAAAAAAAAACATATCATATAATTGTTTATATCTAGAATCCATACAAGTTACTCTGCTATAATGGAAGCGACGTGTACCTAATCATGAAGGAAAAAAAAACAATTAAGAAACATTGTATGAAAAAGGTATTGATATTTTTATCTAATCTATGAAACGGTGATATGATTTAATCTGTTTACGTACCATACTCTTCTTTGTAATATTATAAGATTCATATTTACATATCAACAACAACAACATATCAGATCAATGCTTACGTTTTTACTATTATTTGTACCTTTTTTTTTTCTATTAGATAAATATGTTTTTGAAATTTTTGGATTAGATTTTAAGTATACTTTTGTATCTTGAATGATTTGAGCTTATACCAAAAATTTTTTTATTATTAGGATTTTCTTGTTTAGAAAAATCTTTTAAATTTATTTATTATTTTAGCGAAATTATTGTTTAATTTGTAAAGAAAAATAATGCTTATTTATATGTGAAATTTTATTATCAGTATTTCCTTCTTTAATTTATTGTTTGGAATAGACAAGGTATTGTTTGTTGTAAGCTTTACTGTTATTTATATAAATTTATGTCTTATTATTGTTTTAAAATTTAAGGCTATTGTTTAGGTGCTGTATGAACTAAAATATTATAAGCAATGAGTACGATAGTTCTGTGAACAAAGAAAAAATAATATAAAACAAAATAATTGATTGGCTGCTTTAAACTTTCAATTCTCAAAATACCGTGAAGTATTTGCAAACTCACCTAAGTATTTCAAATTCGGTGTAAAAGGCGAATTTTGATTTTTTTATTGTTTTTCTTTTTGTTTTTTTGTTTTATATTGTGTAGATACTTAATAATTTTTCTTTGCCCGGATTATTTATTGCGATATTTTTTTATTTTTTAGTTACTCTTTTTCGAATTGCTTGTGACAATTTATATCATGTTTGTTAATTTGTTTAATTTTTTTAAACATATTTTCATTTTTTTTGCTTGTATTATAATTCCGTTGTATCATTGTACCTATTTAAAATATTGTACGTTTAAGTTTTATTTTAGCTTATCGTTATGTAAAATTTAATTACAAATAAAATTGTCTTATGAATTTCAATGCGCATTTTTTTCAAGTTGGTTTTTTTCAAAAAATTTGCTTCTTGGAATATGTCATTTTTATGCATACGAAGTAATTGTTGACACGTTTACTGGGAGAATCTGTATTGAAGAGATTTTACCGAAAAAAATTGGGCAATTCTTGCGAACGCCGAAGCTTATGGAAAAATCTTAATCGAAGAATATATTGCACATAGTTGTGCAGATTTTCACTCTCGATTGGAGAAATTTTATCAATAATTAGATCTCCAATCGAAAGATGAAGAGATATGTTGGGATGATATTAAATAGGTATCGTTAACTCGCTACAAATATAAGTATTATAATTTTTTTCACTCATTTAACGAAAACATGTCCGTCGTCAAGTTCTTTAATTTGAAAAGTTCATCAAATATTTTTATAATTTTCCAATGCGGTACTTGAAATCCTAATTTTTTTTCGTTAATTTTTTGTTTAATATTCTAAGTTATGGATGCCTACATTAAAGTATTGTTTGTTGTTAGTATTTTATCGAATATAAATAGCGGAAGGACTTTTAGCTTAAATTATTTGGAGCGGAATAAGAAACTTGCTGCTGAGAAGGCTATCATGGATAGACCACTTCAGGTGAGAATGAAAAGACGATAAATATTAAATTATTTATTTATCTTTAAAATAATGAAGAATTGAAAATGCCCTATCACGAGAGAGTATATCGCACAACATAACTTGTTTCGTAGTCTGAATAAAATTGAAGGGTTGAAATATAGATAAGATTTTGTTGGAAAATCATTTGCGGTGATATATCTAATTATGTTTCCACCATCGTAATTCTTAAATAATTAACTTTTTCAAGGACGAAAAGAAATCGGATCTGAAAAATTTCGAGAAACTTTAACTCCCTATTCTTGAGCTAAAACAATGTTACAATAACGAAAAATACGAGATCAGAAATTATGATTTTAATTTTACGAATTTTTTCGTAAAATACAAATAATCAACTTATTATAATTTTTTAATTAGAAAACGGCGTAATTTTAGCTATTTGAACTTTCAATAAAAACAAGCCTTTCGAAATTAATATCATTTTGATTGGATAGTTGAAAAAAAAGATTATGGAACATCCAATTACGTATTGAACATTTAAATATTGCAGAGAGCGCTCCTGGTAACAATATTTTCGCGGGTGAAGCAAAATTACGTGTAAATGCGGCTTACGTTATCAACTTTATCTTGATCAATTTAAATGTCATATGTTCTCATTACGTTTCGTTTCACTTCGAGAAATGACCGAGATCAAAGTTATTTTAATAGCATAGCGATTTAATGATTAACGAAATGAAAAGTTCAAACCAGTAGTTGAATGTTACAACTTCATAGTGTAACGAAATGCTCGCTTCATTAAATTTTTTTACAAATTTTTGATCGTGTCGCCGAAGTTAGTAAATTTGTTCGTACCAAATATGAATTGTGAAAATAAAAAGGAAGATTTAGAAAAGGGCAAAAAATATGCCGCAGAAGCCTGTATCAAAGATAGAGAATTTAAAGTAAGAATATATGAGCATTGTCGTGGCGGTCGTAATACATAAATATATTTGTTTGCTTCTACAGGGTAAAATGGTAATTGGCATTGGTAGTGGATCTACTGTTGTTTACGCTGTCGAATACATTGGTAAGACTTTCGAATATGTGTATTGATAATTCTCCATTTAACTATAACGAAATTTATTTTTCATTTTAGCCAGTGCTTTGAAATCACTTAAAAGTAGTGGCATCGAAGATCTCAATATAGTATTTGTACCTAGTTCTTATCAAGCAAGACAGCTCATTGAAGAGCATAATTTAACTTTAGCAGAACTTAACTCAGTATCAAAAGTAAGCATTATATTTTCTATCGTACACAAAACCAAGTACGAGTATCACTAACTTTTTAATTTTTTAGATCCATTGGACGGTTGATGGTGCTGATGAAGTAGCCAAGGAAAATAACGTATTGATCAAAGGCGGAGGAGGTTGTCTTACTCAAGAAAAAGTATTAGCATGGATGTCGAACGAATTATATATTATTGCTGATTATACGTATGTTTAATGAAATTCTACTCAAATAGTTATGCGTCAAGTCTTTGAGATTAATTTCGGATTTATTTCTACAGAAAAGCTAGCAATAAACTAGGTGAATCGTGGAAAAAAGGTATACCTATTGAAGTTCTATCTTTTTGTTATGCGGCTGTGAAACGAGAAATAGAAGAGAAATTCGGTGGTGAAGCAATTTTACGTATGGCTCTTAGAAAAGCGGTAAGTTTCTGGTGAATAATTACTTGTTAAACTAGTTCATTTAATAATTCATTTTTTTTAAAGGGCCCTGTTGTGACAGATAATGGTAATTTTATACTCGATTGGAAATTTCCCGAAAATACCGAGGATTGGAAAAAAGTAGAAGTTTCGATCAAAATAATACCAGGTATTTAATATTTCTATGAGTATTTAATTGCGTCAAGAAATCGTTGAATTTTTCTTTTATTAATAGGAGTGGTTGAAATTGGGTTATTTTTTCAAATGGCCAATGCAGTATATTTAGGAATGCCAGATGGTGGTGTCGAAAAAATAGATTATTCCTCTCGTTAAATTATTTATTTTTTTAATTTATGTTTCTTTTTATAAAATTTTATTTTTTTTTTAAATAAATGTTTTTACATAAAAAGTATTTCTGTTCGGAATTCGTTTAGAAAATCACATACCTATTAAATTTCATATATTTATAAAATAAACTTACACATAGACGTACAAGAAAAAATGATCATTCAACAATTTTGAATAAATATTTCCGAAATTGGTTTAGTATCCTCGAAGAAATTGCGTTTTAAAGATGACTACACAACGACATACGGGTAATTGACAGCGTAGCCTGTAAAAATGCGTTTAAATTTCTATTCGGTTAATTTTTAAATTATTATGATTATCGCTTACCAACGGCGGGAGCTGCTTGAGCTTGCAACGTGTACACCGTGGGCACTGCTGGTAATGCTGATACTACAGTTGGGGAACTTTTAACGACAGCGATTGGGGCCGAAGGATGGGTTTGTACGCTGGAAAATGCGTTGTAACTAACAGCTACCGGAGGCGTGTATACTACAGGTGTGAATCCAGGTTTGGGATTTGGATCTGCTGCAGGGGCCGGTGCCGGTGCTGGTGCTGGTGCTGGTTCAGGATTTGGAGCTGGAGCTGAGACTGTCATGCCGATGATAAATGCCAAAACGAGTGTCTAAATGATAAACGGTAATATGAAAACAAACCATAATTTTTTTCTTAAACAGTATTTTTAATCTAGTTTATAAAGTTTAATTGAGTTTCTCAATTTTTTCATTCAATGGTTTATTGTAAAAATTAGGAAGAGATAAATAAAAAAGAAACCTATGCTGAGGAAAAAATGTTAATCATTTTATCGCACTTTTTACTCAGGAGATTAATATCACACAGCATAATCAGCGTTAATCTATTAATGTCAGCAAGTTAATTATCATAGAGAACATCGTTTTAATTTTTATCCAGATTATTTTTCAGATATCGAGACGACGTCATATTACGCAACAGTAGCTTTGATTTTTCAACAATAATATTTACGAATTTTTCAAAAACAAGTTCTACGTCATTTACCAAAGGTAAATAAACTAAAAAATATTTATAAAATAGTGATAATTGCATAATGTTCACGAATTATTAGTTTTTATCGCGTGTGAAATAATTCCTATCATGAATTATTGAAAAAAGAAATAGTACCGATTAAAGCTCAAAATCAAAAATAGATTTTCCAGCAAAATAAAAATAATTATGAAAACTTACGTGAGCGAACATTTTGATCCTTTGAAGATAACAAGAAAAAAATATTCACGATAAACTTAACACAAGCTTCAACCAATATGAGACACTTTCCTCAAGTCTACGTTCTTTATATAGTAAAAATCTAACGAAAACCCCACCGGTAATTGGGAGTTCATTGTACAAGTCTTTTGGATTTTGAACAATGGTATGCTTAACATTATTGTATAACAGGCAGATATTGCTTCAAAAACAATACCATCCTGATTAATTAAAACATCGTTTGTTTCTAAGGTGATTAAACCCGTCTATCTATTTGAAATTAAATTAGAAAAATGTTGATGGATATTGATAAGAAAAGTGATATTCTTTGAGTTCTTGAACTCTCTTTTTTAAAAGTCATTTTGTTTTGGAAAAAATTACACTTTTTTTGTTCATTCACTTGTATGAAATTGATGATTCATTTGCACCGCTCGTTTCATCCTTATATAATGATTATACGAAAGGCAAAAAAGCTCCGATTACATAGGCTTAGGTTCAAGTATTTCTTAAATTTTTGCATGTATAATTAGTCTCTACTCGTACTTTTCGTAAAACGCTACAATTTGTATATATTTTTAGATAAAAGAAAAATTCGTGTAAATAATCATAGAAAATGACCCAGTCAAAACATGAAATTAATTTTACATCCTTTTTCCGTTGGAACTTGGTTGAACCAAAAACGAAATTACGCTAATCATTTATTTTTTACGAATTAAAAATTGATAGATCACTATCAAAATGCGAATATTGAAGACAAATCGGTAAGAAATCAATTTAACGTATCTAATTGAGTGGTTCTTGAACTTGATTAAGGTCATAATTTTGCTGCGAGCTTTTTACATTGTTGAACACCTGCTGGCAAACGAACTTCAAACGCCTAATCCTCTCGTTACCTAACAGTTCATTAACCAAAGTTTATTGTTTATGATTACATGAAATTCAATCAAGAAGCGATTTCAATGAAGAATTGACGATCTGTGCAGCTATCAATTGCAACGAGAAATAATGCGTTTTGAAAAATTTCCAATGGAAATGAAAATTACTCTAGTAGACAACCTGCATATTTCGGTGTCGAATAAAGATTTTTTTATCTCGTGATCAATTCAGTCGATTATTTCGGCACCTCGATAATTGATATTTCTTTATTTAGATATTTTCACGATTAAAAAAATTAATCGAGTACATTAATCGACCAACGTAAATTGATGGATGAAATTTTATAAAAAATTCTTAATTGTGAAATTTATAATCACCTAATAGTATTGCTTAAGGTTTTACAATTCGCTAATAGCACATTACTAAAGAACTAAGTGATCAATAATGATATCGAAACGAATGAGTTATTAAAAATTTCTCTATGATGATCATCGAGGTGCCATTTCATGAAACATGTTCATCACCTACATATGTTTATACGCTACGTAAATTCCGGTGATATACATTTATTAATCATTAATTATGACAATTTTCCCTGAAAAAGTACACGTCACAGTTTCCTTATGTTACGACTCATTTGATTAAATTTAGAACCTTTCCACTTCGATTGATAATTCATCAAAAATAAAACCCATTTCGTTATTAACTCATCGTATATTTTGAAATTTCATAACAAATACATAAAACAATATTAATTCAAAACTTCGTACAAAGCTACCATGTGTACACGATAACATATCCGTTCAAATTCGAACAAACGACCGAAACGTGAAAGACAAAATATATTACTAAAAGAATACAAAAATCTTTTCGAGAGCACAACAGTATACAAGGTGCTATACAAACATATACATTATCAGGAAGGAGAATTATAAACGAGAAAAGTGCACATGTTGCGGATAAAAACAAAAAAAATGGTGGAATTCGAATACAAATGCTAATTATTTTTTGATTCGGGCATTAGATATAACAACGATACATTCACGAGGGTAACATCTTGGGAATGTATTACATAGCACTTGGTAAAATACACAAATTGACGAAGAAAAACGTTTAAAATGTTTTATTTTAATTAAAAAAATGATTAAAATTAGTACGCGTAAATGTAGATGAAAATGATGGTTATATGGCATGAGATTTGTACACTTGGTAGGAATATCAATGTAATCGACAAAGGTTAAAAATAATTTGTATCGTGTGACTTCTATCAACAAAATAATTCCATCTTGAAATAATCGTCGATTCGAAACAGAGTTTTAGCTACTCGTTAAAAATGTATCAAACATTCTTCAAAAAGATAAGTAATTTCGATTCATACATGTTCCTGATTTTCACCGATTCCGAAGAGCAAACAATACGTGATTACTTCGCGACATAGATAAAAGTAATTTACACCAAATAACTAACTACAAAAAAATGACAATACATAGAAAAAAAGCAAAGAAAAAAAAAGAGGAAATCAACATATTTCTCATCACGGTAAAATGAACGTAATCATAACACTTATTTTAGGATGTCACGCTCTTAAAATATTTTGACTAGTACTTGACAAGAAAAACAATTCAAGAACGAATAAATTGATAATAATTTGCAAACGATGAATTCAAAGATGCAAAAATATTACTGTGGTAGATATATAATCCAACAGCCTTCACTTACTTATACCCTTTTTTAATTAAGACAAAACGTTAGATAAAACTACCAATTTCATTTAGCATAACTAATTCATAATGATAAAATGACACAGTACATTAACACCACGAAAAAACCGGGCTTTTATACTGGAAGCGCTGAGTGAATGTATCGCTAAACGATGGAAAACGAGATGTAGTACCGACATGACCTTTCGACCTAAAAACAAAAATTTTATAAAATCTCAAGAATACCTAAATGAAGATCATTGTGATAAAAATTCCAAAAATAGTAACAACTGATAACAACATATACCAAAATAATACTCTATTTATGTTATATCTCTAAAATAATTCATTCATTAGTTGTAATAATTGATAAAATTACCTTTCAACAATTACAGCAGGCATTTGAACAAGTTGTAAGGGACTTCTGCCATCTTTCAGGGCTTGAGTTAAATTTAATATTTGTCCTCTCATGACGCTCATCTGACGCTCGAATAAATGACCATCAAAGCCTTTATCTTGCTGCAAAAAAATGATTCCAGTTACATCTCAACTTTAAAAAGAAATGCACGAATGAAAATGTCGCGTATTCTACCATAAATAATGAATATAAATCATCACACAGCTCTTGCACAAAGTTCATATCTGATAACAATGGTAAAACGTGATCACGTATCTCATCACTAAATGGTATTTTAGCAAGAGGAAGCCAAGCCCAATGATAAGGATAAGCGCGCCATGAATCTGGATGTTTGAAAGGGAACGCTAAGCCATTATCAATGGCAGCAATTTTTATATCCGGTCGTTCAATTACATTCCAGTCCTAAAAAAAATGAAAAAAAATTGTCAGCCGTGCATGAAATAGACAATTTTAAAATATCGTTCTACTTACAGAAACATTTTCTAATTCACTTTCATGTAACGAAGAAGTACTCGCCATGGGGGAAACATCTGGCTGCAAGTACTTTATTAACCAATTATCGTTTCCTCGATCGGTGTTACGGATTATGTAATCTAGGACAACTAAACGTTCAAAATATTGTTGAAATTTTTTCTGCAACGGTGATGATAACGGTTGAACTTCAAAACGTCGAATCCAATACTCGGCATCTTTGTATCCTTCGACGAATAATTGAAATGAGCCAATCTAATTAAAACAAGATAAGCTATCAGCATAGGTAAACGTGTCAGATAATAATAGGTATTACGTCATAAGGTTTAAGAAAATCACGTATCTCTTACTTTAGGTTTTAAACCAAGTCTATTAAAACGGCGCCCAAGTTTAGGAAAATGCTCGTTAATGTGTTGCTTCATCTTAGTTTTACCTCGATCTATCTTCGGGTAATTAAACGTTTCGCTGACTAATTTTACCACCTAAGCGAAATATTCGATTAAAGTTCAACCATCAAATCTACACATAATTTTATTCCCATTTCCAATACGTACTTTAGTTTTAGGAACAATATTCAAATCGAGTTTTGTATCAACAAGACTAGCACCAGCTTCCGATAAATAACCTTGATTCGGTATAAGACACGAACGTCCGAAACAACACGGACAACATAATTTATGCATCCATTTCGTCCATTTAGGATTCAAACGTCCATAAGGTTCTTCATTTTTAGGTTTAAAAACTCCAATTATTTTCTGCGTTGAACAAAATCGACAAATGTAATGTATAAAATACCATAAAGAAGTAATCGATTAAATTATACTAACACCAGCGGGATTTTTAACGAAATAACTACCACTTGATCCTTGATAAATTCGTTCAGGGTAAATACCATTATCTATGGCGATTTCAGCTTGTTTGACAATCTCAGAGAATTCGGGATCATCTGAAATCGAAATAAAGTCAGTACAGAAGAAAAAACACACTCCAGACATAACCACTTACCAGGAAAAGTATTACACATCATTTCGCAAGGCATTCTGCCTAGAAGTGGTTGATTTTCGCAATTTCTAGGTGAATCAACACCCGAATCGTTACCAGAAACAGATGCGAATTCTACTTCCGGAACGAAGAACAGATTTTCCGATGTACTCGATGTCGACGCACCAGATGGTATCTTTTTATGGACTAAAATTTCAGAACACGATTTAACCGATTTATTAAATTGTGTTTGTTCTTCAGGCATCGAGGTAAACGCCAGGGTTCAACAGATGTTAGATAGTTGAAATAATATAAATACGAAGTCGTTTCGTAGTACATGAAATATATGAATTGCGCGATAATTTTTACTGCCACTATGTAACTGTTGATTTGAAAATTTAAAAGCTCTAGAAAATTTATCGCACCAGTTAATACGTTTTCATAACAATCTCGATCACAGATTCACAGCCAACGAAAACAATAAAGGAAAATTACCATCCGACCACGGCCAGATCAAACGAAAATTATATGCATGAACGTGGTAAAAAAAAATTACGCAAAAGATATCAATCAACTCAAGTTTTCATAAATACCAAAACATTGAAACAAATTGTGATGATTCGATTGATTTTCACTATCGATTTATCATCGTTCGGAATTAAACTTATTACTCCAATTAGACTTCTTCTTTAATTTACATGAACAAATAACTAAATGAAAGAACGAATTCACTCAATAAAAATTATTCGTGTTATCAAAAATTGTGCAAAAGATTTCAATACGTCACAAATACCTACACAATTTACAGTAATTTACACGTATTTCAATGTAAATTATAAAATGTCCATCACCCTATTAAATATACGAATATTTTCTAAAGCAGAATTTGAAAAGTAGAAGGATAACGAATAAACGAATATTTTTTTTTTACAACATTCTATGTAGTGAAGATATGAATCACGAACGACTCGTTCAAAAGTTAAATTTCGTTCATTCCTCGATACATCTCCCGTAGATAGTACGGAATTCCAATAATGAACGAATTGAATCATTCTATTTTAATTTTATTGGCGTTTACAACAAAAAGTAATTATTATTACGAAGGGAAATGAAAAAGAACGAATAAAAGTACTACGAATGAAAATAATTATGAAATTCAACAAGGAATACGAATTTAAGAAGAAGGTCAAAACGGAATATAAAACATTTGAAACAACGTGAGTAGACTTACTTGAGTGATTCCTGTCTCCTGAATCCTGATTCAATTTGTTAAAATAGTTACTAAATATGAAAGTTCGTGTTGTATGTTGAATTTTAAAAAATTTGCTTATATTTTCTTCTACGTTATAAATTCTCGAAATAATAATTTCTATATCACCAAATACGTGCCGATAGTTGTTTTGAGTAGTGATAAAAGATATTTCCAAATGTTTTTATCATGTTTCTTTCAAATTTCCTTTCAAAAAACAAAACATTTAGCTTTTATTCTTTTCGTAATGCTTCATTTACCCATTTTAAGGTATAATTAAGTAGCAGCGAGGTACTTGAATGAACGTTTATAATGGCGGTAAAATACCGCATATCGTTTTAATGTGTAGTTATGCTCGAGTGGTAGTGAATTCCAAAAAATGTTGAGCAGGTATTGTGTAGGATGATCCTTAGCAGATCCTGGTAGTGAAAGTAAGTAGCATGTTCGACAGTACAAATGACTTGTTTATCGTAAATCGTTACGTTATCAGGTGTATTCTTTTCGCATACTTGGAGTAACTCCGAGCAAAAAGGAGTAAAATTGATAATGATTTACTATAGAATCATGTTCGAAAAGAACACCAAAATCTTACTCGGAGTAAAAGGAGTAACTCCGAACATGCGAAAAGAATTCAACTTAACTTCGAGCAGAAAGGAGTAAAATTGATAACGATTTACTGCAGAATAGTGTTGAAAAAAAATGTTCATTATGAAAAAAGTCGTCGCAAAATTTCCTACAACTTTTGTTTCAAAAGTTTTTCCCTCAAGTCATTTCAAAACCATCAAAAAATACCATTACATACATAATCCTTCATGTAAAATTCGAATTTAGATCTTTTAAATTAAATAAAATTTTGAATTTTGAAAGAAAAAATTATTTTTTGACTTCATCTTATAGAATTTTTAATGCTCTAAAACATTAGTCCTTACAAAAAATTTCCTACAACCCTTCGTTTTTGTAAAAAAAAAATAATTTATAAATATGCTCTATTCTTCTTCATTTAAAACGTGGAGTTGTGTTTCCACTGACAGCAAGTGCTTTGCTGAGTCCGTCCGAATCTACCGAACGCACAGCCATCATGCCAACCAAAACATTGACGCTACCGCACGCTCCTCCTCACGCATGTTTTAGATGTACGCAAAACGCAAACGCTCGTGATTCTGATAATAATTATCATTTTAATTAACTGAATTATAATACTCCGAGTATTATATAATAATTATTAATATTTTC
>QBDW01006706.1:0-18435 GCA_003261595.1 Maconellicoccus hirsutus
GTGGGAAGTACCGATTACGCTTGCGCGCTAAAACTCGTCATTCGAATAATTTTTTTCTCAAAATGTACTGATTTTTGGATGATGGGTCGTATAACATTTTATGTTTGAAATAATTTCAAGATTATTTTGCGATTTTTTTGGAGTCTAAAAAGTCGATTTTCTTAAAAAGCAAAACAAGGCCAAAAATAACGTACCAAAGTCGACTTTACTGAACACCCGTCTTGATATCGTTTTCTAGAAAATATTGAACGCTCGACTACATGTCCTCCCCTCCCCCTCCCCCGCTTTAGAATAATAAGATATTAATTTATACACGCTCAAACGTGCGACAACCAAAACGAGCAGGTTTCAAGTTTGTTAATTTTAAACACTATTCGATGAACTGGTGAAGGGGTCAATGACCTCGAATGGAAACTCTAAGATATAAAATTTTTCTTAATTCTGTACACGCGTTATTTCCAAAATTAAAAACTCTATTTCATTTATCGAAACGATAAAAAAGAAATTACGTTTTTCTTTGTACAGAGGAAAAAAAGTGGTAGCTGGAGGCATAGCAGTGGGTGGGTAGAAAGGGGTGGCACGTTATTTGGACGGCGTTAATAGGACGCGTAAAAGTTGGAAAATTATTCGCAGCAACAAGCATGTATAATAACGAGAGCACGTTAATTTTGCGAATTTTTCACAAACGCTGCGCACGTTGTTTTTCCGGAAATCAATAATTACGCTGATAAAAACTAAATAAGCCCAGAGTTCTGCAAAAATCAACGTTGATAAGTCGAATCAATTATGCTGTCCTTGTTTTAATTCTATCCCTTGAAAAGTTCTGTGTCTTTAATTGAAGAAAAAAAGAGCCGTGAGGATTTCGCGTGATGTATTTTAGTACCTTGGTCTAGGACGTGTATTTTCGGTAGTATAATCGACCTTGTGCGTCGTATGTTTCTCGTAGAGATATGTTTATGTGTTGTACTTTGGATGCTGTAAAATGAACGCACGTGTGCGCATGGATATGCGTATGATTTAGATTATAAAATGCTCGACTTTGGGATATGCATCATGTGCCCTCGGATGCGTGAAATTTAACGTTATAGGAATACGATTTACATAATTTCGCTTACCGTGCATCGGTCCCATGACAACGATCACAACCACCATTAGCAAAACGATCCTCAACCTTTTACTGTGGCCGTCGTCTTTAAATGCAACGGAGAATGCTTCTTTGATGTGATGTAAATCGAAGAATTTCTTCAAAAAGAACACCTCCTCATCCTTAGGTACAACTTTCTCTTCGACTTTATCCTTTTTACCAGATTCGGGTACGGCGAATAAACCGTACATGAAGCTGAATACGTATAAAAACGAAGAAATCGTGTATACCCCGTAGGATCCCAGCTCCCTGTAGAGGACCCCCGACAAAGCGGTACCGATGGGTATGCCAACGCTGCAGAACACGTTTACGACGCCAATCCTCAACGTTCTCGTTTTCACGGTGGTGATATCGGCGACGTAACTGAATACCGCCATAAACATCGTCATCCAGCCGCCGGTAATGGCCGGGAAGATGGCTTCGGTTAAGCCAGCCACTTCCATGGGTAATTCGTAGAAGAAATAGGTACATAGCATGAGGCCAATACTGGTAAGGAATTCGCCAACAATCGGCATCAACATGCCGGGCTTCCGGCGACCAGTGCGATCGCTCCAGGCTCCGATGAATATTATCAACGCTGCTGGTATACTACTCTGCACTATGGTCTTCCATATGATCATCTCGGCGACTAATTGCTGCACTTCGATTTCCTCTTGGGTGTAATTGGCGGTCTGACGTTTCTCCAGAGCTGTGCAGACTTCATCGCTGAAATTCAGATTTACCCTGCAGGCTTTCTGTAAGTTTAAGTTTTGCGTCGCTAAATTGGCGAGTACGCTGGCGATGATGTAGCATCCAAGCATTGGCTCGACGGTGGCGTTTTTAAAGATGAATTTCAGCTTATCTTGGAGATTCGACAAGTTCCAAGAGTCCGCTTCGTCGTATGATGGTTTTTCCTCTTTTACGACCATGGTGTGTTCTTTTTGAAATTTCGTTTTTTACCAATAAATAGCGCCGATACGTGGTTTATGTTTACTGCATGACTTTGGTAAAATTTCAACTTTTTTTCAAATTATCATCAAGGTTAATTTGTCATCCTGTGGAAAACAAAAAGATACATTAACCTATATTAAAAAAAATTTCATATTAAAAAAGCTCGTGACTGGCACAATGATTTTAAAATGTTTAATAAATGAAACACGTCAACTTTCAAGGCGTTTCGTCAGCGCAAATTGAATCAACAAAACGGATAGGGAAGTGTAACGCAATAAGACGGAATTTAAGAATTGGTCAGGGATGTGCTGTGTCACCCGAGCCGCCGAGCCGAGAAAATTTTAAAAGGAAATAAACGTGGACGTGGGTCTATGGTGGAATCATCGTGACAGGATCCTTTCAAGTGAACGGTACATGAAGCCGGGAAGTCATGATGCAGGTGAATTGGGCCAAAAAATCATGAAAATGGAAGCCAAATTTTACAATAGAACTGTAATGTTTATTATAGTCGAAGAGGTCTCCGACATCTTAAAGAAGACCATTCTGGCATAAGGAATTTTTATATGGAAATTTTAATCCATGAAAGTAAAATTTTTTTAATTTAAAAAAACATGAAAAAAAATCCAGAAGATCATGTACCCTTGATAAAGGATATTTTCACTAGGTCAACTTCCTAAAATGAGAGTTTATCCTCAGATGATGCTAATTTCTCAAGGTACGAGTATTTCCTCTCATTGCAGCTAAACTGCCCAATTTTAAAGAGATATGAAGGATGAAAACAAATTTGAAAGCGAAAATTATGCTCATCGCGTAACGTGAAAAAGCCGTTATAAGCAGCGGGCGACATTGACTGACGCGTCAAATCCACCGCTGAATGCTAATGCGTTTCGTTCGTGGATTCAATTAGGCACGTATTTACGGGGGGGGGGGCTCAGGGAGCTATAGCCCAAAGCGGCAAAATTTAGGAGCAGCAAAAAAATTAAAAATACTAAAAAAAGTACAATTAAAAAATTTTGAAAAACAAAAATCTAAAAATTGAAAATCGTGTCTTAAAAAATTATTAAATTGAAAATTGTGCGTCAAAAAATTGAAAATTGAAAAAAGTATAATTAAGTAAAATTAATTTTGAAAAACAACATCTAATAATTGAAAATTGTGCTTTAAAATTTTTTTTAAATAAAAAAGTTAAAAAATAGTAAACTTAAAGAGGATTAAAAAATTTTTAAATTGAAAATTGTGCTACAAAAAATTTAATAAAATTACAATTAAACAAATTTTGAAGAACAAAAAATTTAGAAATTGAGAATTTGTATCTCAAAAAATTGAAAATTGAAAAAAGAGGAACTAAAATTGATTTTGAAAAACAAAAACATCTAATGCTTTAAAAAATTGTTAAAAATAAAAAAGTTAAAAAATAGTAAAATTAAAGAAGATTAAAAATTTTTAAATAGAAAGTTGTACTACAAAAAATTTAAGAAAATTACAATTAAACAAATTTTGAAGAACAAAAAATTTAGAAATTGAGAATTTGTATCTCAAAAAATTGAAAAAAATTGAAAATTGAAAAAAGAGGTATTAAAATTGATTTTGAAAAACAAAAACATCTAGTGCTTTAAAAAATTTTTAAAAACTCAAAATTTCAAATTATTCAGTTGTAAATAACTTTTCCTATTTTTTTTAAATGATGAAATATCGCGTCTAAATTGAGGAGTGTGCTGAAAAAAACTTTTCTCTGGGCTTATTTTCATTCTCAATGGGTTTATTGACCCCACGAGATTTTTTTTAATTTTTAGCACGAGGAAATGATTATTTGAACAACTATTCATTCGGCTATAAATTTCTGAGGCCAAAGACTTGCTTAAAATTGACATCCGGCACATTGTGAATTTTTTCAGAGTTAGCTAGAATTACTGAAGATCTCGTTCTGGATTAAATCTGTCTTATTTAAATCATTCCTAAAACGAGAGATTGACCTTAAGTACAAATACACACTGTACCATCAAATTGCGCAGCACCGATAAAATCTACGTTTAAAAAGAACCCATCATCGTATCCCGATTACACATTCTTCGAGTTCATCTCTAGCCATGGAAAAAAACCACATACAATGTTAGCGGTATTCCGCGAAGAAGCTTCATCTCCTTTCGAACACGCTGATTCGTTATCATCAATCATAAAGATATACTCGAGTCGAAACACCAGAACTACGCAACAGTTAAGAGACCACCTTTGCTTGAACTATAATGTACGTTGAAGGAAATTCGCTATAAAGTAATGGGTAATGTGGTAACGTTAAAGCCGACGCGGAGTTCATAATGGGCAATAAAACCGACCACATGATTGACCTGTTACAAGGCTGGCTTCGGATAAGAATCTTTTCGGCTTTTTTTTCATCGTGTTGAGTTTGAAAAAGAAAGGTATTCGATGATTGATTAAATGGTGGATACTTCGTGAGTAAAAAATGTTAAAGTGAAGATGTCCAGTGTTCATATGTTGTTAGATTTTTTTTTAATTTAATTTTTTGCCTAAAAATTGCATTTATTGATTTTTATAAGATTCAGTTTAGCTCAAATGAGTATGATGTTTCCAGAATAATTTTTACCACTAAATGAACAAATAGAAATTTTTGTTATAGCTAGATTCAAATAATTATCGAAGATCACGTACGATGAATTTTCCAACAATAACGCATTAAATATGAATTTCAAAATATATCCAACTCAACGAAACAAGATATAACGCACGAGTACATATTTGACCAAAGATGTAAAAAGTACGTTGACATTCGTCTAGTAAACGACGGCCATGGTCAATGGTCGCCGCAACATGTGGACGATGTACTCGGCTTTTTTTTATTCGCAATATTTTTTTCCCGATCGATATTGTATTTATTGAATACCTAATGTTTGTTTAGCGCGATGCGTGGCCAAGGAAAGGAAAAATTTTATTGTTACGACCTCGTGACTGGCGTTTTGCAGATGATTGGAAAATCTATTACGTTTTATTCAGGGTGATCGAAGGAATACGAGTAGTTGAATCGTTACTCGAGAATGTTTCGATGAAAAGTCTAAGATTTAAGATGATTTTTTTCGTTGATGTGGGTTTAATAGAGTTTTATCGCCCGATACAACGATCAAATCGATCTAAATTTTTAGTTCGATCTGTATACCTAATTACTTAAATATTGGTGAATGATAAATTCAAGTTAGACGAGGTCATAGGGCATAAGAATTTACCATGTTGCCAAATTTCTGACAATTTTTGCCATTTAAAATTAACTTGAAAATGATTTTTTACAAATTTTTCACAGACCGACGTACTGAAGTAATTTTGAGCGGTAAAGGAAAGAAATAACAGAAATAATGAAAAAAATTTATAAATTTTTACCTAATTACCAATTTTTTTTATTATTTAAATAAGATGTACTCAAATCAAACAAAGGCGAATATTTTTACATTTCGTTAATGGGTTTCATAATTTTAAAATTTTATAATTTTTTGCTAAAATTTTGTTCTCGTTTTCCCATTTTATTTATTCTATGTTATTTCTGTGATTTTTGTATTTTGAATGATATGAATTTACTATGGTGATTAACAAAATTTCAAAAATTTTAGTCAATTTGTTAAAATGAAAAAAATAATTTTCTATTTTTTCAAAGTAACATACCAAAAAAAATTTATAGTGTGTCCACTTCCCTCCTCCCTCCTCCGCCTTCATTTTCTGACAGATTCGTCATCAAATGATATATTTAATAACATAAAAAAAAAATTACCCAATATTTCAAGTACCTAAAAAAAATTAATCTAAATTACTCAATTCCCGATCATCTTAACAAAATTACGATCATATCAATAAATTCTTTAATTTAATCAATTAATCATCATTATTCATTAACGATTCGAAACATTTCGTGGTATAAAGCTTCGATCTTGATAACAATATCATGGAATCGCTCGATAAGAAAAAATTATACGCGGAAATTACGAAATTAAAATTTCCCAAACGCTACAACTTTTCTGAACATGCTGTGCTCTGGAGCAAGTGGTGATTTAGTTTAAATCGTTATATACTCGAAATACGGTAAAGCGAAATTGAACTTAGTAACGTGCTCGAGTAATTATGCCGATTAGAATAAAAGAGCTAGAAATTTTCTAGTTTAATTGATTCAGGAAAAAGCGATACGTGACGAATTTTTGAAATGGAGATGTTGTTTTGAAAAACTAACTCTTTAATTGGAACGAAACGCGGTAAAATTACGAGATCAAAATGCGTTCTTTTTTTATTCGGGTTTTTAAAATGGTCATTTGATTGGAATTATGAAAAAAGTAAGAATAATTATTTTTTTCAAAAAAAAAACAACTAGCTTTATTAGTTGTCTAGACGTTTTTTTTTAAATTATCAAAATGCTGTAATCGATCTAATAAAATCAATATCGTATTGATAAATTTACTTCAAAAAATAATGTAATAAAATACGTTTTCATTTAACCCTTAAAAATGGCCTTTTTTTTTCATTCTCGATAAGTTACAAAAAAACAAGGTTTTTTTGGTTAAATAAATTACGAGAAAAAAACACATTTACAAAAGGTCATAAAAATGTCGAAATGTTAGATCTTTTTTAACATGAAGTTTTTTCAATTCGATTGTTGAAAATATTATCTATTGGTCGATTGCATTGTCGAAAGGGTTAGATTTATTACCAGCAGAAAATTTCTTTTATTTTCCCAAAAGGAAACTTCTCTGTAGTTTATAAATTAAATAAAATGATCGATGGGTGCGTGTCGAAAATTCAAATGAAATATTTAACTTACCAAAAAGCATCGTAAAAGTTAATTATTTTAAAATAATATTAAATGCAAAACTCCTCGAAACAATTCACAAACGTCTAGTAAAAAGTAAAAATCAAAACTGATCAACGATATTATTTATCTCGTGTACTCGTCGTTAACACATGCAACGCGATGCATTTATATCATTTCTTGATATTTACATTTACTCGAATAAATACATCGAAATATTGTATTTATTACGATAGAATTTTAACGCAATTTCTGGGAAGTATGAGAAGAATGAGTAAATAGATACGTCGATTATTTTACATGTCTGAGAATTTTTTTTATTCGCTCGTAAATTACGTGGCTTCATTTTTCAACGAACATAGCGAGAAATCAAATAGATCGGAGGATGAGGAGGGTGGTACTTCGGTACAATACTTCGAACTTAAATCAATATTTCCTTTTTTTCGACGTTTTTTTTCACATTTGCAATCAAACTTTTGGAAAAGTTCAGAAACGGTTCGGGGGGTTTCGAGAAGCCGGTATTGGTTAATGACACGTGTTGTTTAGAGATCTGTGTTCTATGGTCTTCCTGGATGAATGGACTCGAGACGCAGAAATAGTTATCGTGAATTTTTCCATCGATGTTGTTTATTTGTCATGATTAACTTGATTATTTAAGTTTATTTAAATGTTTTAAATTACGTTGTGGAATTTCTCACAAATGCATACGAAATGTTGAATTATTAATCGTTAATTTCTTATACTTTTATGCAATAATTTGTTCAAATCATAGCGAAATGAAATTTTGAAACGTTCATCAGTTGTGAAAACAGGCGAAATTTTCGAGCACACTGTTCGTCCTTGAAAATCTGAAATTTCGTTTTCTGACGCCCCCTCCCCCCTTCTTCCTTCTCTGAACTTGTTCGAATCCAAATATCAAATATAATTTGTAAATTTTAGGTATAATTTGTATACGTATTTTAAATGAGTTTAAAAACAAATGTGTTTAAAATTTGAGAAAAAAATAGTTAAAATAAAATTATTCGACATAAATCATTATTTTATCAATTTTTTTTGGGTAAATAATTCAAGTTTTCCAGTGATCTTTTAGATATCTGAAAAAATGCAAAATGATACAAATTTTGTATACCCCCTCCCCTCCTCTGTCACTTATTCCAGGGCTGGTGGAAAAATCAAGATAAACTTTGAATATTTTTAGAAATTGTACGAAACGAAGTACAAATCGAAGTAATTTTTTTAAGAGGAAAGGAGGTGGAGGGGTCCAGTTTCAACGTTTTTTTTTCAGTTTTTTGACAATTTATCAAACCAATGTTGAAATTATAAGCTTATACTATTTTCATAAAAATTAATTTAAAAAAAATTCTTACCTTAGTTAAATTTGAAAGATTTCATAAAATCGTTGAATTTTCTTCCAAAATCCTCATTAAAAAATACTAAAAAAAATCACTTAATTTTACAATTTATAAAACATTTCGCAAAATATCCCGAATAAAAAAAATCTCAAGTCATCGACACCGCGAATCTTGCCAATCGAAGATTTACGTTAATTTACGACGCATTCGGAACGAGTTCGCGGAACAACATCCAATGCTCGGAATCTCGATGAATTATATCGTGAAATAGAATACCCCGAATGTGAAAAATTCCACCCGATTTGCGGACTAATCGCGAACTATATCGTTGAAATCATCGATAAAAAATCAAAACGTTCGACGGATGGTTGTGCAAATCGTAACGGAGAGCTTATGAAGTGACGATGGCGTTATACGCGTCGAGTTAACGAGTACATGTTGTATCTGCGACGGTTAATGCTATTACAAAACCAACTACCGAGTTCAGCGTATGTCCTCTCGGTTATAAACACAGTACACGCGGAAAACGCATTCGCGTCGGAGGGTTCGCTCTTCGGTGTTTCAGCGGATACGAGGATAGGATTGAAATTCGTTGGTTCGAGACTTGACGTATGGGATCAATTTTCGGCGATTGTGGATCGTAATTGGGGTTGTGAGTGGAGAGAGGAGGATACGTGAAGGTTGCATAATCGTCGAAATTTAAGTGGGAAATTTGAGGTGTGTTTGAGGCAAAAGATAGGAAAATGAATGCGCAGGTTTGAAAATTTTCTGAAATTTTTATACATCATGATTGTCTATGAAAAAGATTCAAATAGTTGAAACATACGAATTATTGTCTTTATCGAAAAAATCGTCAAATAAAAGTTATTTTTTGTCCATTTTTCTATATTTTTGGTCACCACGATATATCTACTCAGAGCACCCCTCACCCCTCAAATTTAAGAAATAGATGAAATGGCAAAGATGACGTCTTCTTCATGGAGGTTCCATTTATACATACAGTATGTCGCAGAAGTCTCGCACGGTACCTTTTATTTTTGATCGGGGGGTGATGGCGAAAAAAATCCACCGGTTTTATACTTCTCCTGTGAGGCGCATTCTACAAGGGGGTGAAAAATTTTTGGACTACATACAGGGTGTCCCACAGACCACAAAACGTGTTTTTTCTCGAGAAATTTTAATGGAAAGGGTATGTTATTATGTTGGAATTGAACACTACGTCTCAGTGTGATGATGATGAAAAAAAAAATTTGCAATCGGTTCAGCGGTTTTCAACCAGTTATCAATAACTCCTTTGAAAAAAGAGATATGAAAAAATTTTTCAAACAAAAGTTGTAGAGCGTCAAAAATGGTTCAATTTTGTAGAATAATTTTTGCAACCGGTTCGATATTTCGCTGCTGGCAGCCGATATTCTTATCAAAATCGTGATAAAAAAGTACAGTCATGGAAAACCGATGACCCCAACAAATAAGAGATAGAGAAAAATGTTTCAAACAAAAGTTGTAGAGCATCAAAAAATATTAATTTTTTGTCCTATTCATTTTTGTAACCGGTTTGATTTTTCACAGGTAATGCTCGAAAGCAAAGTTGCAATAACATCTCAGATAAAAATTTCTTCTCGTCATGGTTGAGAATCGCTGAACCGGTTGCAAACATTTTTTTTTCATCATCACCACACTGAGGCGTAGTGTTCAATTCCAACATAATAACATACCCTTTTCATTTAAATTTCTCGAGAAAAAACACGTTTTGTGGTCTGTGGGACACCCTGTATGTAGTCCAAAAATTTTTCACCCCCTTGTAGAATGCGCCTCACAGGAGAAGTATAAAACCGGTGGATTTTTTTCGCCATCACCCCCCAATCAAAAAAAAAAGCCACCGTGCGGGACTTCTGCGACACACTGTATAATCACGTTCAAAATATTCTTTTTACAAAAAAAAATTTCCAACAAAAATTGTTCCTTAATAATTGTCCTACATTTTTAGTTATTATGATGTTTTTACTCAGAGCATCCATTACTGCTCAAATTTAAGAAATAAGTGATACAGCAAAAACCTTGTATTTGCGATGCAATTTTTCTATAGATTTTTGCTAATAAACGAAATTCTGATGTAGAGGGGAGGGGGACTACATTTAACTCAAATTATGTCGAAATCACTATGCCAGTCTAGCATTTATTAAACCAAAAATTGTAATTTACTCAATCGAAGTGTATGTACAAGAGAATAGGTATCGATATATTGTGCCAATCTTGACAATTTGTACTATTGGGGGGGGGGGGAGCTTCACAAATACATACCAGCTGTCCTATATCATCGATAAAAATCGAAAAATATACTAAAAATGGGCAATTTTTCCGCATCAACCTCTCTCATCTTCGACACGTGGAATTAATTCACAACCAACGAACATCTATGCAACGATGTTTACTTCATCGATTCCAAAGACATGATTTGTAATCAATTCGATAATCGACACATTTCGAGGCGAGAGCTTCTGAGCAGATTATACGGTCGTAGAAATGCACCATTGTACGATATACCGAAGATAATAGCTCTCCGGTGTGATCCAATATCATTATCTGAGTGTTATACAACTTGTAAATAATAGACGACGAAAAATTCTACAATGATTTATTGAATCGTTTTATCGCGCGTAGATTCTAAGCGGTTTTTTTCGTCGACGATACGGCGACGAGATGAAAATGTGTCGTTGTAATTGAAATATACACACGATAAGGACGGAAAAATTTACCGAGTCATATTGGATTAAATTTTTGAAACTTTGTAAAGCGTGTAATAATTGTAATTATTTAAAAATAGCTATACGCAAATGAAACGCAAAACAATGCCAATTTGTTGTATAATTGTGTAAATTGCATCGACGAGAATTTCACGCGAAATTTTCCTCTGTAATTAGTCACGAATAGTTTGAATAGCGTTGAGGTGTTGGAAGGACGATGAAATGCAACGAAGGACGTTATTTTTTAGTTAATTGAAAAATTGAAAAAAAAAAACAAAACAAGAGGGTAGATAATAAAAATATTAAGACATTTTCAAAAAGTAAGTTACATATTACTTGATATGAGCTTTGACAAAGCACATGAAGCATCTAGAGATAAATACGTGTTGTCATAAACGTCTACGAATTATCTTTAAATTGATATCGGTATTTTCATAACAGTTGAAATGGTCGACCTTGAAATGGTATCCTTATATTTGTGAAATTTAATGAAAAAAAAAATTACATCAAGTGCACTTAAATATATTAGGTCAATGTTACACGAATATACCCCTCTGATTCCATTAACGAGTATTACGGAAGTGCTAAAAAAAAATCGTACTCTACGAACTATCTCAAAAGTACCGATGTTGGTTACGACGGCAAATCGTTGTCGTAGTTTTAAATTTATCTGCATATGCGCGTTCACGAGCACGAATGGTAAAACTCGTAAAAAAAATTAACTACTCGCGATAAATTGCAACAATGAGAAAAAAATTTGTCATCCGAAGTACTCCCTTTTTCCTGTCGGATTTTATCGTCGAGCGTAATTGACTGACGTGTGATTAAACCGAAGCGAGATTTTTATTAGGTTTTTGTTTCGTTGATTGTGAGGTTTCTTGGGGGTCGGAAGTGTTGGAGTTTTTGTTTTAAAATGTTTTGTTAAGAAGCGGATTGAGTCGGTGGATTAGCTAGGTTTAGCGAAATGACGAGGTATTTACTTCGGTATTTGTGATTTTTGTGTTAATTACATTTTTCTTGTTGGATTTTTGAATTTGAAATTTAGATTTTTGATTTTAACGGAAACAAGATTCGCGTTACGATTTGAAATAATTTTTTTATGATTTGAGTGTCAAAAATGCGCTTAAATCCGAGGTTTTCAAAATTTTCGCTCAGCGAAACATGTACGTAACTAAAAAAAACTACAAAAATCAACTTTTTCAATTCGAAAAAAATCACAAAGTCATCTTCAGATTATTCATAACAAAACACGTTATGTAGCCAAAGACCCAAAAATTGTTAGATTTTGAGAAAAAAATTGTTCAAGTAATGAATTCAAGCGCGCGTGAGGTCATCCGCATTTCCCGCTATGCAATGGCGCTTCGTTCGTAACTACGCGCGAAATGTCGTTTCACATTTTGGTCATGAACGTATCTCAATTGCACTTAACTTTTCCCTTAATTTCAATTTTTTTGGACAAAAAAGCCGAATTTGCCTGTTTACCCAGTTATAGCCTTTCATTCCTAATTAGTTTGAAATTTACGTTGAATAATTTTTATTTTATGTCTGTGAAATTTTTTGGGCCAAGTGGAATTTTTTCAGGAGGGAAAGAGGGCTCTTCTTCGAAATTTCAGGATTAATTGAAATATTACCATTGTTTTATTGTAATCAATTTTTTTAATGGAATTAAAATGCTTGGTAGCTCTTGAATTCTTTTTTTGGGGGGGGGGGGCTCTTAGCCTCACAAAATATGAAGAGCTACGAAAAAAATCTCGCTTTTGAAAATATTACCCTTTCAATTTACTACAATTTTTATATCAATATTTTTTTCTTCAGGTCAACGATCAGCAAAATTTGCTCCTATGAAGGATGTTTTTGATTCAGAAACTATAAATATGAGGATTTCATCAAATAACTTGAAATGGTGAAGAGATATGAAAAAAATGAATAGAATAAAAAATATTTCTCTTTGAATTTCCTACAAATTTTGTATTTACAAGTTTCATCTAAGGAGCGCCCTAACCCCTTAAACATGCCCCTCCTCATCAGTGGAGCTTATTCCGTGAACCAGAGGTTAACCGTAAATGAAAAATGCTGAAGTAAAAATTATAGGGAATTGAAAGGAGCAAGTTTTTGAATAAAATATAGGATTTTTTTTGTATTTAAAATATCGTGGAAAACCTCATTTCGGGGGAGGGGCTGAAAATTCCATAAAAAAAGCCTAGAGCTACCAATAATGCATTTTGATGCAGCGGTAAGAGGATCTTCGTAGACTAGATGTGCATTCATTTGCATTTAAATCTTTTCTTTATTATTTATGAATTAAAAAAAATACGTTATAAAGCATTTCACACGTTTAAATTATACGCACGTGTAAGACGATTATTCCAATATTCGACCTATTTTTAAACTTTTATCAAGGTGTAGGTTGACTGGTCACGGTAGTAATTAATTACATTTTTTTATATAGGCCTAGGTAAAGTTCTCGACAACTTTTTCTTTTCGTTTTCACTTCACCGTAAATTACGAATTCTCGTTTCTATAACATTGAACGATAATTTTGATTTTTTCCATCAAGTCTGTTTTTTAAAATGATTGATCAATGGTATAGACCTTTGAATAATTTATGAACATATTTTTGATTCGAATTGGACAGATTCATATTTTTAATTAATTCAATATTGTATTATTTTACCGATAAAAAATTGAAAAAAATTCAAATAAATCCTCGGATTGTTTTGAGTAAAATAAAACGGGTTTAGATTTTTTAAATTTCGAGTTATTATATTTTTTAATTATTTTGATTTTAATGACTGCATTTATTTTAATGTAAATTGAAAATCAATAACTAAACAACGAACTATTTGTTTCATTTATTCCAAATATTTTAAAAACTTTAATCCTCTCGTCGAATTTATTCACTTTCATAAACCGTTAAAGCCATGTTGCTCGTACATTACATATAAATTTTTTAAATATGCTCCAACTACGTCAGTTATCTTCCTTCTCTCTCTCTCTTTCATCTACCATCGAATATTTCATTTCGGCTCGATTAAAGCAATAATTTCGCAAATATTTACCACAACTTGCACGTACCATACGATTAAATAGAGCGAAAAATCTATCCACATACAAACGCAATTGAATTTTTTTTTCTTCATTTTGGCAACAATGTCCCAACATTATGTTGCGCTCAAACCGGTAGTACTGATTAAGTGGAAAAAAAAGAAGTACCAAAGTAGACATCAGAAATTATATTGCGAATTTACACCATTTAAGCAATTACGCTACGAATTATCGTTGAATGGTAACCGTCCTTTGTTGTGTCTATGAAAAATTGCCACATCCGAGATTTTCTTCTTTGAAAAAAAGTACGAATTGAAGGCGAATCTTGTTTTGAAATTTTTAAACACCGCGAGTAATTAAGTTGTTTTTTTCGGCGTTTATAAACAATGGACAAACACACGATTAGGACACATTATATCAATGAAAATCGAATCGCGATAGGATGCATTTCCGCAATTTTGCTTACAAACAGCGCTAATTGACGCGTCATGAAATTTTTTCCTCTTCGGTGGTCACCATTTGAATATCTTGATGAGAAGCTTGACATTGACCTTGGCCAAGTGTAAAAAGCTCGCCTAAATCTTTTATCGCGTGTTATTAAATTATAATCAAAATAGTATTCGGAGCTTTGTATTATGGAAATTACGAAGCGTTGTGAAAATTCGGACAAAAATTTTATAATTTATGCATCGAGTTGTTAATTTTTATGACGTTGCAAATACCTTGTACTTACTCGTCCCTCGGAAAAATTTTTTGCGTGATTTACGTTTTGGCGCGATTGCGTAATCAGCACATATTGTATCATATGTTGGAAAAACTTGATAAATTTTTGACGGCGTGATGACGCGGGGTTTGAATTTTACGTACAATTTAAATTACGCGATTTTCAACGCTCAAAGGAAGCGTTAAATTGGTTGGTGTTGAAGAATACGAGGGGTGGTTGAAAAATCGACCATTGTTTATTTGTTTACGATCAAATTTACGACTAAACGATTTTTTATGGAGTTTCATGCGGAAGCTAGAACATGCTTTGAACTTGTGATACGAATTTTCCACGACAGGCGGTTATTTTGTAAAAGAATTTTTTCAGTGACGCGGATTCAGATTGTTATTAAATTATTAGAAAATTTTATCGAGAAGGATAAACAATAATTAAATTTTTACCTTACAATGTAGACAATCGAGTAACCTTCGGATATGAAATTTTTCTCGGGTTTTGATATAATTAGTCGCATTGTTTTAAATCTATTTCGAGTTGTGGTTTCAAGTTAAACGTATTTGTTTTCGATCGAGTGGTATTTTCTAGGAATTTATTAGACCGGGAAATTATCGTTTTTTCTCCAGGGTATTTCTAGTTTTGTTGAAGAAGCTCAACTTGCAAAATGAGGTGTAGGCAGGTTTTCAAATAAAGTGAGTTGGTTTTTGAGAAGAAAGTTCTAAAAGTAGAATTTCCAGATGAGAACGTCTCCGATTAAAAAATTCAACTGGACTAAAGCAATCGAAAAATTATAATTTTTGTTTATAAAGGATCAGATTCAATTTTTTAAATAAAAAATAAAAGTTATATTCGATGAGCAAACATACAAATAAAACACATTAAATGTCAGATCGTCGTGTAATAACGCCTTCGAGATAGATGGTATGCAAGTTATTACTCATCAGTTCGTGGCCAACGTGCTTTAAAGATTAATTAGTTTAAGGTGTTGAAGATACGTATATTGAAGTTCCAGGGAAAATACATGAAAGTTTTCTCTCAATTAGACGAATTTCCTCTCAATTGTTTTTTTAATCATTACTTTTCTTTTTACTTTAAAGACTTTTTTAAAATTAAAAAAATTTTATCATTAAAGTTGAAAAATACACT
This sequence comes from Maconellicoccus hirsutus, assembly GCA_003261595.1. Classification (NCBI taxonomy): domain Eukaryota; kingdom Metazoa; phylum Arthropoda; class Insecta; order Hemiptera; family Pseudococcidae; genus Maconellicoccus; species Maconellicoccus hirsutus. Next base: position 15,878 of record QBDW01006706.1, read on the forward strand.
TTGTGTACTTTCATTATACAACGAGGGTAACCGAATATTGACCTTATTTCAATACCAATATATTTATAAATAACATTTTGCTTCCTAAAATTGAAAAGTATCGTGGAAATTGTGTTTTTAAAACGAACTTAATTCCCCGATGAATCGACGCTACGAAAACCCAAAACTAATTTCATTTAGAACACAGATAAGAAAAATTTATCGCCGTGATGAAAAATATATAAACTAGGAAATCCTCGGGAAAATATTCAGTCAAGTTAGGCGCGTTAAACGACAAGTAATTCGGATCTCGAAGGTGTGTTGATTGCAATTGCATTCGTATCTGTGTAATCTTAGTGATGGCGTTTGGTGGTAAAATGCACGCGAAAGGTTTGCTTACGTTTGTATGTGTTTTAATGATGATCAATTCGTTTATTATCGGGATATCTGCCACAGCGCCTTTGAGAAGGATTCCACTCAATGGAAGTATCTATGGGAAACGTAGCTCTGGTAAGTAGTTTTGATGTAATTGATTTTAAAAAATATAAAAAATTACATGCAGATTACACTACTACAAAAATTTACCATTTTTGAATTTTTCATGTCCAGAAATAGATGCTCTTACCAGTAAAACACTTCGTGCTATGTGTGACATCACAATAGAAGCATGCACTGAATGGTTTCCGAACGATGCAAAGTAATGGATCAAAAAATATACGATGAATTAAAAATATTGTTTATTGTAAGTTGAATTTGATTTACTACATTTATGGAAAGTTGTTGCAAAAACGTGCATAAGCTTATTACTTAGGTTGAATTGAATCCATCTCACTAGATTGCAGCAGTGGCGAAGAAAATTTTTATATATTTTATAAATTTCCATTGCTTTAGTTTTTAACGGGAGATATGTAAAAATTATGTAATTATTTTAATTAAATATTTAATAAAAAAATATCCTTGACGAGTACCCAATAAAAAATATATATGAAGCATTAAACAATTTTTTTTCAACTTTATACCAAATATTCCTGAAAATAATGGACAACAGTTGATTTTCAACTTCTTAAATTCCTTCCCATTTTCCCACCTGTCACCATTAATACATGATGAGTGACGTGATTTCCCTCGTTGAAAATTTTTCATGTCTTGGATATGGCACACAACATCAAAAATCGTCAAGAAAGCGTTATAGAAGCGTCACACGGATGTCATAGCAACGTGCCATGCTCATGAGTGATATCTTGATATTTTCATGCCATGACAACGTGTCATAGATGGCAGGTCTTTGTTATGGTGACATATCATGATCATGAGTAATATGCCATGCCGTGACAAGCCATCAACATGACGACGTGTTATGGTTATGATTGACATGGAATATGTAATGACTTTTTACGATGAACATTATTGGAATGGTCAAGTGTCATGGTCATGAGTGACACAATATGTTCATGCCTTGGTAATATGTCGAATGACATGTCATGGTGATATTTCACGAATCATGGCATGTTATGATGACATGTCATGGTGACGTGTTAGTGGTGGTGATATGTGATGACACGTCAGGTGATCATTTTTTTCCTTTCAAGACGTGTTATGAGTTGTATATTTGTGCTTAACGAAAAATCACGAACGTACTAACTATATCTGGATATTTCACTATAGGCGAACGGAGCTTGTCAAAATAGAAGTGTGAGGGGAACATAGGCTCCGCCTACGTAGGGAGACATTCACATTACAGTTCCATATGATTATGATTATATATATAAAGCTACAAGCAAAAAAGTTCAGATAATTTTCATGCAGCCCAGTTACAGTTAGGAAGCTCATTTTTTTTTTAATGAAAGCTCTTGATCTACACTTGATGTCTATAACAAAGCAAAGGGCAAATTTTGATTTTAAAAGCCCCAAATTTGGGGGGGGGAGGTGCCAAAATTGAGATATAAAAATTTTGAAGTAGTACTTTTCTTTAAATTGTATTTAACCTCCAAATCCAAAATTTGAACCTTTTTGGTCCCATAGAAGGGGAGTTATGCTCCGAAAACCAAATTTTCGACATTTTGGCACCTCCTCCCCCAAGTTTTCGAAAAAAATCAAAATCACCCACTACAGTTTTTGAAGTATGGTACCCTAATTACCTAGGCCAACTTTCAAGAATTTTGGCCCCATAGGGGGGGGGTATTTAATAAAAACCAAAATTATGCTAACTTCGCTTCTTTTCATCCGATTTTGAATTTCAAAAAACGAAAAGTTGTATTTTTACAACAGGAACTCACATACAAAATTTCAAAATTCAAAGATAATGATAATAACAAATAATATACTCGTATAAATTTGAAAACATAACACACAAAATTTAACATCCTTGAAATAAAATTGTAGCCTGCGTTTAAAAGTATATGGTAAAAATATAACGCGCGAAATTGTATCTAAAAATCGGGCTACAATTCGTGCGAAATATACCAAAACAATTTTATTTCAAGGATGTTAAATATACCAAAACAATTTTATTTTAAGGATGTTAATATACCAAAGCAATTTTATTTCAAGGATGTTAAATTTTGTGTGTTATGTTTTCA
>QBDW01006711.1:0-31673 GCA_003261595.1 Maconellicoccus hirsutus
GTTTACATAACCAATAAAATTAAAATCGCGCTACCGTACCACCGTAGTTTGGGGTGAATAGCCGAATAGGATCACAATTTTAGGAAAAAGTAAAAATGGTTATACGTAACTCTGCCTACACTGATTGAAAAGTGGAAATTTTTGGTCAAGTACTAGGTGAATGCAGAGTTACGTGTAACCATTTTTACTTTTTCCTAAAATTGTGATCCTATTCGGCTATTCACCCAAAACTACGGTACGTAATACGTATGTATCGCTCTTCAGGACAAACGTGAAACAAGAGTGACAAGTGCATGTTTAAGAATATCATTGTTACAGGGCCTCGTTACATGAGGTTTATAAGATGCCACAATTTCAGCTGTCTGCTGTAGTGCACTAGCACTATGCTTGCAGTTGTATTGTAAAGAAAAATACTATGTCCAACTCGACATTATTCGAGTCATTCCAACCATTTTTCACTTTAAAAATCAAGAAATAATAAAGTGTGTATAATTGGTTTTCTCCGAGTGGGTGACGGTGACGGTGACGGTGACGGTGACGCACGATCAATCTGTCACTCAGTAGTCAGTAGGCTACTCGGGTTGCCAGTTCTAGCCACCAGCTACGAGTAGGTAATAGGTATAGACTTACTCGGCAACTTTGAACGCTAATTCAAAATTATATCTTCGTTGTTGAGGAGTTAATTGTTGATAGTCAAAGGCGTATGGATAGAAATGATGGATGAGCGCGCAAAACGCCAGCCCGTTGCTCCAACTGGTTGAAAAATTATCTATTTGAATGTTCTGTGAAGGAAGAAGATAAAGATTCTAATTAGTAATTACTAATTATTACCAATATGAAAAAATTGAGAAAGCACCTCCGCCTCTGGTTAGGCGTTCGAGAACTTAAGTCAGATATCAAATACGGGGAGTAGCGTAGCCAAGAGGGACAATGGACCTGCATCAGTACAGAAAAATCGTAAAAAGATTTCAACACCCATTTACAAAAAAAATTGGATAGATAATTGAAAAGAGCGATAAATACGTAGCTGTAGCTAGTAGCTACAGTACATACTCGTATGTGTACATGACACATGTACATGTATACGAGTAAAAGTGGGTGGCATTCGAAATATCGTCAACTTTTACTCGTACATGCGAGTATCGTTGTCCTACAAGACAGTAGATCATGAATAAAAATATGATTTGTTAGTTTTTCCGTTTTAATACGTACGCGTACGTCTACGTACTTGCACTTGCATCAGAAATCGCCCTACTTAGAGAACGGCTACGGTTAGGCAAGGAAGATACTCGTAGATTGTAGCAGCAGAAACGCAAACGATTGAAAAGGGTAGCTAGCTAGAGCTAGCTAGAGCTAGCTACGCACTTACGCAGTACCTACCTACCTACTACTCGTACGTAGGAGATCGTTTGCGCCAAGTAAACCTTGAGGAAATCAATAAAATTGAAAATGATGGACGCTCGCTGAGCTGCCCTTTCGAGCAACAATTTAAAGTGTCAACGTTCGTATGTGCTCGTAGTCGTAGTTATTTAGTTACGAGTAGGCCTACGAGTATGTTAATACGCAATACGCATGCCCATCGCCCATCGCCCATCTATGTATTCTACGAGACGACAGACGAGTTATGTATTCGAAACTGCTCGATAAGATGGATCTTACCTTATACTCCCTAGTTTGCGCTCTAACCCAATTCAGCAGTCGATCTTTGATACCAGAGGCGCTTCGGCACAGTTTTAAATCAGTGGATTTCAACGTAGCAGAACCAGAACTAGAAATTGAAACAAAAACCGTAACGTAAGAGAACGCATTTTTTTTCTAATTTCAATTATTCCAATTATTTATTTCATTTTTCATGAACTAATAGCCCATTGAAGACAGGAAAGGCGGCAGTGACCTATTCTCAACCTTTTACTACTCCTCTTAGGTAGGCCTACGCCTACCTAATACAAAACCAGTTCCCCCCTCCTCCTCCTCCTCCTCCTCCCCCCACCCTAAAAAGTGCTGGTGCTGATAATCATACGTAGGCTACGTAGTATTTCGACAAACACACGTATTCGTACTCGCTCTGATTGGGCAATAACACTGTCATCTAGTTTGTGGACAGGAAATGGTCAATTTAATGCTGAATTTGGTCGTAATACATAATACCGTAGGCGTAGGCCTATTAATAAAATGAGCTGAAATTCAGAGAGGCAATAAATTTTGATTTGCGTAAGGCGGCGAGAAAGCCGTACGACGGTACGAGTAGCTAAAATGCGGCACTGCAGTCACAGGCACAGGCATAGGCATAGAGGCATAGGCATAAGGATACCAGGATACCACTACTTTCTACGTAGGTACTCGTAGGCTATGTATTGTACGTCTATAAATTTATAAAATACTTATGTAGTAGTTTATGTAGTATAGTTATACTGTAGGCGTGTAGGCTAAGTAAATTACGTAGGTATGAGTACATTACGAGTAGCTTACCTTGGTAGCGAGTTCTGCCTCTCAAGGTGTTGAAATTTAGCAAATGGTGACGTCACGCTATTGGCTGAGAATAAAAATCAAATATACATATCTACCTATTATATACGTAATTAAACGAACTACGACTAAGTACGAGTAACAAGTATAAGTAGGCGAAGAAAAGATGCAAAAAACAAGCAAGGATGAAAAGCATCTCTTTTTTCTCACTAAATTGTCTACGGTATTCTTTCAATTAGAAGAAAAAAAATGAAAGTTATGAAATTACTCTACTATGACTCTATGTAGCATGTACATACAACATAGGCCTACATTGTGCATAACTACATACGAGTACGTATACGTACTATTGACAATGACATTGACCCTTGTTCAGTGTTCAGCGTTGTGACGCGCAGACGAGTTTTTTGACGCGCGAAATCGAATTAGGCTACTTTTTTAATGCCATTTGACGGTAATATGCGGTTTACAATGTTTACACAGGCCATAGGTCTATTACGAGTATACCCAGTACCCAGTCCCAGACATAACGGGTGGCCGAAATTGCGACATTTTTTCGGTTTTATTGTGATTGTGGAAATGGCAAACGGCCAATCGCGATTTTTGCAATTTTTCACCCCATTGAGGAAGACGATTAAAAAACTAGGCCTAATATTAAATTGCGTCGAAATTGCCCGTTTTGAGGTCACAAAATTGAGGTGGGAGGTTGTTGATTTTTTCATGCAAGACCTTTGTAGAGGGTAGGCCTACATCGTGCAGCGAAATTTAAATTCAATCCGTCTGCTGTAATTTAAGGAAAAAACTTGCGTCTGACTTTCAATAAAAAAATATCATTTCTCGAAAACAAGGCGCACTCTGAAATATTATGAATGGCGGCAATGGACGTCTTAAGATGAGACTACGGATATAGTGGGTTGCACAACCAATTTTTGTTGGAAAAAGTACTAAAATCGCTGTAACAACTGCGTGTGCGTGTGCGTGCGCGTGCGCGTGGGAAAATTAGAATTGTGCAATATCTGCTGAATATTGTTTCAAGATTATCATATCGTATTCGTATCAAAAAATTGTCCCATTTTGATCGACAGATGAAGTTGTGGCATCTTAAAAACCTCATGTAGTAAGGTCCTAGGTCCTGTGACTTCACAGTTTTTTATAAAATTGCTGAGCAATTTTTTGATATACTACTGTAGGTACATATATTCTGAAACACGCGCTTGCTTCATGTCAGTCCTATAGAGAGTTGCGCAGGATTTTAGTGCTTTTTCCTGCAAAAATTGGTTGTGCGACCGCGACCGCGACCCCGACCCCCTATACCCCGTAGTCTCGTCTTAAGTAGAGAACTAAAGGAGTGCATTTCTGTTGTACGTTGCGCACTAATCTCGATGCGCATTACAAATACGTATGCAACATTAATTAATAGGTACGTAACTACGTATACGTAATAATGCTGCAAGATGAGATGAAAAACAGAAGACATTTACCTACCCGCTTCTTACGTTCTTACAAGTAGTAACAAAAAATGTGTTTTGGCACAATTTCTTGACAAAAAAAATTTTCTGCTTTTTCCAATTTACGTATTTGTTTTGTCTAGTCAGGTTAATGGTACGCGTATAAAATGGCTGTCCGGCACAAACTGGATCGCATTAAGCGCATTTTACTGCAGGCTACTTGGGTCATTCGTTTGAACTTGAAGAGGGCGCCTTATACGTACTCGTACTTGTAGGCTACAATGACCATGCAAATAAACGAAAAAACCAGAAATTTTTTTGTTGAAAAATGTTTGCCGCTGCCCTTTAAAATCCACAATCACCCTCTGTACGCTCAAAAAAAAAATTTCGTATAATGTTGGAATACGAGTATTAAGGCTACATGATTCAACCTCGGCTTTTTTTTCTTCGAAATTTGTCACCTCCCGGCCAAATTTTGCCGCTCTAAACTACGACTACGAGTAGGCCTATAGCTCGTCCAGCTGTCATCAGTCGCCCAACGCCCAATACCCAATACCTTATCTGCGGAGACCTACCTTTAGTGATGGTACGATTGTCGCTATTACGAGTAATGGTGCCACGATGGTTGCCTTGGCTTGAGATTTCATACGAGGAAAGACCGAGGGTAGAAGTTGAACTGAAATTGGAGCTATAGCTGGTGCTAACGGCAGATGTAGTGGTATAATTTGTAGGTTGCACGGCTGAAAAAACATGAACATGAACATGAATATGAATATGAATATTATATGTAGCCTATAGGCCTACCGCCTACTCGTCAAAATTGTAGGTAAATGGGTGGGTGGGGGGGGTACCTACTACCTAGTAAGTAGTTAGGCTGCACATTACACACGTAAGGAACATAGGCTCACCTGATGACAATTTTTGTTTTTGAATGCAAATCGTTTACGAGTATAGCATAGAGGCCAACAGTAATCGGTTTGACCAACCAAAAATAAATCCTCCAAAAGGTGGACTTTAATCAGACACCCGATACGTGAGTAATTAACTACTCTAACTAGCTATCTAATTAACTTTATCCTACCTTTTAGAGAATTTATCGCCGTCAATTTTAGTAGTTTGCAACGTCGATTGTTTTAAACACGTGTACGAGTAAACAAACGAGAGTATAGCGAATTGCGATCTACGACAACATTCTCACGATTCATGAAGCAGGCTAAGGATGTATCAAACATTTCGTATGCGTTCTCATCTACACATTGTAGTGTACGAGTATAAAATACCTATTACCTGCGAGTATCTTCCTGCAATACACAATACACATACGAGTATATTGTGTATATTGTGTATAGGTTAAGTACCTACTCGTATTGCTACCAGATATTATGGTATGCAGAATTGCAGACTGACTACCTGGTAGTAGAGACCCGGCTAGGCGGCTACAAAAACGAGAGTACGCCAGTACGAATAACATTGGCCATTATTTACGTATTCATGTCATTTTAGGTGGCACTACCAAAGCGAAAGCCAGAGTGCTACGCAACAAACAGACACACAGACACAGTCCCAGAAACTTCTATCTTTCTCACACTGATACGACTTACGAGTACGGTACATAGCTAATTAGCTAGCTACTAGCTACATACAGTACATAAAATTGCATTTCGAATTGATAGCAAGTATTCGTACTCGTAGCGTTGTCCATTCAAATCGATTCGTTTTTGTCAAAGTGAATGAGAAGGTTGATCGAGTCGAGCCCATACTCGTACAATCAACTCGGAAAAAAATTGATATTTTGATGATTTTATTCGACATCACATGCGACACACGTGTTTTTGATGTTACGATAAAAACTTGAAAATTAAAAAGTAAAAAGTAAAAACTTAGGTACCTATTTGTTTTGAATTAAGTACCTACGTACTTTACTTACTACGTAGAATTTCCATGTATTTTAATATACCGGCACTTGTACGAATAAACTACGAGTATTTTTCTTTATTTTTCAGTTTTTACTTTTTAATTTCCAAGTGTTTATTGTTATATTGTACTCTGTACGGGTACGAGTACCGTAATACGAGTATGGAAAACACTCGTGTCGTGTACGAATGTAAAATCAAAACGGGTATCAATTTTTTTCTGAGTGATTGCGTCAATTCAAGTCCAAGTCGATTACAGTAGATTCTGGCAAATAATCGATTGCAAGTGAAACACTACGAGTACCTAGCTACCTACCTACCTATGTTTAATGTTTAGTGGAAAAAGGAACTACGTCTACGAGTAGAAAGTCAAGTTACGAGTAGTAAGCCTATAGGCTGCTGGTACGCTACGCACCGTTTTGTCATCTAGCATAGTAAAGAAGCGCTACAACCCCTAGTACCTACTACCTACCACCTACTACCTACTACCTACTAGACAAATGGGTCAAGTGAAAATTTCTTAATTGGTGGCGAAATCTTTGCTCAAAATTGCTTGTTAAAGCCATGAGAGGCGCGCAAGCAACGTTCGTTATTGTTACAATATTTTGATACGAAAACCTAATGTACTCGTAAAGTACGCGTGTTATGTTTTATGCGATACGGCGCAGCTACATTAGGTACGAGTAGGCTATTAGCCAAATGGTAATGATGAAAATAAAATGAAAATAAAAATAAAAATTGGAAAAAAGTAGATACAAAGCAACAGAACACGAGAGAGTATAATGGGAGTTGCCGGGGGGGGAGACGAGAAAGCAAAACAATTTTGCTTTAAGCTTTGGCGTTATCACGAAGCATAGGCTTATTAATTAGCGTTTAATAACGATCATTCGCTGCTTTAAACGATAAAACACTCGTATAGTTGTGCGGGGTGCCTTTTTGAGATTTTAACGGTGTAAATTTAGAGGAACGCGGTTTTCGTATACTTGGTATACTCGGTATACTTGGTAATTGGGTGGATAGAAAATTTCCCCTGATCAAATGATCTAAAGTTGGAGGAAACGATTGTAGTAGGTAATAGGTATATAATTATACCTGTTTAGTGTAATACCTGATGATTTAACGGATAGAAAATTTATACGATTTCATGGTTCCCCGAATCATAATCACGCTTAAAAAAGTGAAAAATGATAGAGCGATGCAAAAATCTCGATTGTCGATTGACGATCATCGGTAATTTCGTAAAATTCTGCAACTGCTCACGCTTTATGTCACATGATCACGCATTAAGAAAATTGAAGTTTTGTCGTACTTGACTGAAGAGAAGATTTCTCGTCTTTCAGCGCCAGCGCCAGCGTCAGCGTCTACTGGCAAAGCGAGTAGAAACATTTAGGTAGGTACTTAGGTAGTAGGTACCTAGGTACCCAAGTCTGATATGAACAGCGTCGGCGGCAGAATTTTTGTGGAATTGACGGAGAAGATTTTCCATAATTTTTTTTTCTCAACGACAACATTCTACTAATTTTGAAAACAAAAGAAATGAAAGCGAAAAAGTTTACAGTAGTTTGCTCCAACGTAGCGAGTATGAAAATCTGCACGTTTTACCGCAAACATGAAATACCTACGTTTCAATATTTCTTGTAAAATCATAGAATACCTAATTACCTACATTACTACTCGCATAAAAATCGCTTGGCAGACTGACGACGAGCTAAATGATCCATTTTTGAAAATTTTTCTACAGCTGGTGTTTGTGTTTGTGTTTGTGATTGAGGCACATACGCCTGAAAAACCATTTTTTTTCTCTCAAGTTCGTAACGTGTTTTTTTAAACACGGTATTTTTGTTTCAATTGTTGAAGAGTAACCATGTTCTATGTTAGGTGAGTATGTAATGCAGCAATGCAGGCTTACTCGTACTCGTACTCGTACTCGTATTAAGAAACTACGATCAAAACATTTCAGTACCATAGTGAATTAAGTACGTAGGTATGTTTTGCCGACACATTTTATAGTAAATATGCGCCTCTAGACAACCGTCTACTTAGTACTTAGCCGATAGGGTTAATCGGTCACTGGTACCGCGTAGTGCAATTAGTGCGTGTGCATATCTGCAGGTAGATGTTGCCTACATAGGAACATAGGTAGTAGGTGGCTCTGGCTACTGGCTAGGAGCCCAGGTGCTAGGTAACAGGTCCACAATAAGTAGTGACAGACGAATCAATTAGGTACATAATGTAAGTATATACATATGTAGGAAGTAGACATTGACGATTAGCAGCTGCAGGCTATAGCCTAACTGGGCGAAGAAGTAGCAATAGCGGCGGCAGCGGCAGCAGCAGCGGCAGCAGCAGTAGTAGCGTAGCATGCTCTGAAAATACGCAAATTTAAGGAAAGTAGCGTTTTAGTATTCGTCGCATCACAAACAGTAAGACGATGAACGATGAACGATGGACGATGGACGATGGACGATGGACGACAGGTAACAAACATGTCACAACAAACTACAGCATACCACACATAAACCATATGCTACGACGACATAATGCCGAATATGCGTATGCAAAAACTCACAGAATCGCGTGCGTGGCTAATGAACTACCATCCGCACCCGGTGCGGGCATCGGACCATCATGGGGCATGGGCAGGGCACGCTGTAAGCCTAAGAACGCAGAACGGTATGAGCTTCGATGGCGGTGCGCTCAACGCTGTCACATAAATGCTTGAAATTCATCTGTTTTCGGCGCTCACTCTACCGGCCTCAGCATGCAAGCCTAACCCTCCAAATCCGTTTCGTTTTCAATTATAATTCCGTTTTCATTTTTATTATCGTTTTCACATTTATTGTCGCATTATTGAAGTCATCAGCGTCGTCATTTGCGACAAGTATGGCAATATTGCTTATAAGAAAAAATAACGTTCATACGAGACCAGTATGTAACATACACAGCGCGACAAGAGCACGAATGGGCTGAGCGACGCCTTTTCCTTAGTATAACTAATGCTTAGCTCGTATAAGCAATAATGGGTAGCAATAAATAAATCAAGTCGATTAGAAAGTATAGAAGATAGGTGAGTAGATAACCAGTAAGTTCGAGTGAGTGAGTGAGTGAGTGAGTGAGTGAATGAGTGAATGAGGGAGTGAGTGAGTAAGTAAGTAAATAAGTAAGTAAGTAAGTAAGTAAGTAAGTAAGCAAGTAAGTAAGTTGGTAGGTACTAGGTAGGTAAGTATGTAGTTGAGTACCCAGTGGTCGATTGATCGCCCCCACCCCCGCCCCACGGGAAAATAAATTTGGTAGTTTTTTTCGGTTTTACTGTAAAAATGGCAGCAATGGACTAAACGATGTTGAACTGGACATCGACATTTTCTTAAGTCAAAAATCAAATTTGGTCATCAATTCACTTTCAAGTTGAAAAATTGCAATTTATTTAATGTTCTTAGAATTGATAAAAACTACATATCCTAAATTACAACTTTTCAACTTGGAAAATAGATTGACAAGACCAAATTTGATTTTGTATTGAAGAAAACAATGCACTATTTAACTTTATATAAGCCACCGCAGTCATTTTTACTATGAAACCGAAAAAAAAAAACAATTCATTTTCCCAGGGGCGCCCACAATCAATCGGCCACCAGTGTAAAAGAGTATGTATAGTTACATCACAGCCAATTTATCACAGATAGTCAAATAGCGGGGTGTATTCAGATGGTGGTAGACGTAAATGGTAAAGGCGCAACGAGGGAAAAGTTTGAAAAGAAAATTGGATAACGTAGCTAGTAGGTAGTAGGTACTAGGTAGGTACAACATAGGTGTAGATGTACATGCGAGTAGATATAGGTAGCTCTATCTATTATTATGTAGGTACCGGGTGATCAATTGATCTTGCCCCTTCCTCACTTACTTTTTTTTCGGTTTTATTTTAAAATTAGCAACAATCGTTTAAACAACGTCACATTGGACATCATGCTCTTTATTAAAAAATCAAATTTCGTCATATCAATCCATTGTTAAGTTGAAAAATTGCAATTCATGTAGTTTTTATCTGTTCTAAAAGCATCGAATAAATTGCCATTTTTCAACTTGAAAGTGAAATTATATGTATTTTTTATTGAAGAAAATGATGTCAAATTCAACATTGTTTAAGCCATTGCTGCCATTTTTACAATAAAACTGAAAAAAGTAATTAATTTTGGGAGGGGGAGGCGGAAGGGGGCTTGATCAATCAGTCACCCGGTATTTATCTTACTAGGAAGTAAGCAGTTGGACTCTAGGTAGTAGGTAGAGGTACTGGGTAGTGGGTACTTATGCGATAATTTTATCATGGTGTATGTACAGACCGTCCAGTTGATCTTAGTACCCCTCAGCGCAAGCGCAAAAATCCCATCAACGTAGCTGACGCGTAAAAAGTGGCGACATTTACACAGATTACAAACAACGTAAATGGGGTCGTCAGAGCGTGCAAATTACAGCAAAAAAAACCGCACGAAAACAGTAAATCATCGATTATTAATGATTATTGATTATTTTTCGTTTTTAAATTATTAATATCAATTTAAATTTTTCATTTTAATCAAACTAACGATTTATAAACATCGGTTAGGGTTGCAAATGATTTATTTGTATTAGTTATCTATGGTGATGGAATTTTTGCGCTAAGGGGTACTAAGATCAACCGGACGGTCTGTACGTACATTACACACATAAGTGTACTGCATACGAGGTTTAAGTAGGTAGATACTAGGTAGGTAGGTAGGTTGGTTGGTTGGTAAGTCGGTCAGTCAGTCAGTCGGTCGGTCGGTCGGTAGGCATGCAGGTAGGTAGGTAGGTAGGTAGGTAGGTAGGTACTAGGTAGGTAAGTAGGAAGGAAGGAAGATAAATGCGGTTGGTTGATATGTCAAGATTCGATTTTAAGATTCAAGGTTGATGGAGTCCTAAACGTTGGGTTTGACGTTAGCTTCTTTAAAAAGTGTTTCAAAGGCTTCGTCGACTTGTGTGAAATCTTCGTTGAGTTTGCAAATCTTAACTGTGGAGTTGGGACTGGAGAAGGTAGCGATAATACCAGTATTGAGATTAACCGAGGAGTCGGTTGGAGAATGTTTATCTTTGTTTAAAAACTGCTCGACAGTACGTTGCTTAGCAGTTATACTTTGTGCTGTAAAAGCGGGTTCGTATTGCTTAGGCATCGCAACCAAATTATGAATTGATTTAGCTCGCGGTATATTGTGGTGCCGTATCGGAGATGGTGGTTTCGCTTGTTTCATTTTCTCCATGATCATTTGATGCCACGATTCGGATTTTTGTAACACGGATGGCATAATAACAGGCGACTGAGGAGGCGAACGATCTTGTTGCACAACGACGATAGGCGAAGTTTTATTCTTGGCTGTAGCACCAAATCCGATTTCGATTCCGGTTGCGATTTTGGTTAAAGGTGTAAAAAACGCTTTAGCGTTCGTTTGTGACGGCGGTATACGAGCATCCGAACCACTCAACTTTTCGAATTTATTTTTTTGATTCAACACAAAAAACTGTTCGGTTGGGTTTTCGTCACTTTTGTTCGAAGATGAAATTTTCACATGTTTCTTCTTAATGGACGGCGATCTCTGGGAAAATACGGACGCTGACGCCAATGTTTTGGCATCGGAGTCATCCCTACTTGCGCATTGTTCTGGCGAGCGATTTACTTTTGGCGACGGCCAGGTTTTCGGCTGAGTTTTTGTGAAATTTTGAAAACCAGGTGATTTCTCCGCCAATCTTTGATAAGTACTAGTGGTGGTTTTTGATTCGCCGCTGCCGCCGCCGCCACAATAATTATTGTTTTTAAACGTAGTTCCTGCTGCAGCTGCAGTCGAGGTCGCAGACGCCGTCGTGCTGACATCGCTTTTGCCGTTTATGACGGTTGCATGCTGAGGCTGGCCCATGATTTTCGCAATGGGTGCGCGTTCCTCCGAGTATTCCGCGAACTGCGATAACTGCGACGATCTACATCGCAGAGACGGTGTCGCTGGCGATAAATTGTACTCTTCCATCGCTTTACACGTAGGGAAAACGGTTGGTGAAAACGCAAGAGAAAACGAGGACGAGGGCGAGGGCGAGGGCGAGGGCGAGGGCGTGGGCGAGGGCGTGGGCGAGAGCGAAAGCGAAGGCGAATGTGAAGTTTGCAGAGCTATCGGAATGCCTGGCGAGGGCGAACACGGTTCACTGGTTACGACACGATTGTAACAGGCGGACGGTACGCAGCTCGGTGCGTGTACATGTAGGCCTACGTATGTACTAGGTTCGCTTAAGAAGTATTCTTTTTTCGCGTAATACGCGTTCGGCGTCGACGTCGATGGCTTTCTAATCGAATCGAACTTGTGATCGACAATGCCGCGACCGGCGTCCGCGTAATACGGATAAGCGTTCAATTTTTCCGCATCGTCATTACTCCAATGATGATGATGGTGGTGGTGGTGGTAAATGGAAGCATGTTGCCGTTGCGAGGGTTCGTGAGTCTGCCGTTGATGTTGATGTTGCTGTTGCTGTTGCTGTTGACGTGGAATTGTACAGTGATTAGCCATCGTCGCCCAAGTCGGCGAGTAATACGTTTTAGGCGCGTGAACGAGGTCAACGGCATTAGGACGCGTATTTTCGAAGCCCAGCGATTTAGACTTTACATTATCAGAAATGATCGTTGTTGTTGCGGTTGAGGCTGCGGCTGCGGCTGCGGCTGCGGCAGACGAACTAGTATGAAATGGTGCTACCTTGGTGATAGGCTTAAAAGGCGACTGCTGAGCGTGAGTGAAATTTTTACATGACAGCCGTTGAGACTTGAAGAACGGTGAACCAGTGATGGTTGTTGTTGTTGTTGTTGTTGTTATTGCTGTGGTGTTGGTTGTGATGGCTGCGGCGGCAGCAAATACTCCGGCGGGAGTACTATGTCTACTATCGCTGATCTCATTAGCGATAGAGCAATGCGCAGATAAAAAAGGCGATGACGAGGAAATTGTATTAGGAGATTCGAAAGCGGTCTTGATATGAGAAAATCGGTTACTCCATTGATGACCACCAGCCGCCGAAGGATTGTAGCTCACATTTTTGGATTGCGACTCATCTTGCTTAGTTTGTTCTAAAAACGCGGCGAATTTTTTGTCGTTTTCGGTTTTTAGTTGCAGTTTAGGCGGCGGCGGTAAGGAAACTTTACCTGCAGCAGCTGCAGCTGCTGCTGCTGTCATGGTATCCGCTGTGGTAGTCGCTTCGTCGCCTAATGACGAAAACTTAGCGGTATGCGTGGGCTTGATTTGTTGGAACTCGAACGTAGTTGGCACCACATCGATGGTATTAGCGCGTTTCATGCGCACGTTTTTATTTATCTTACGTTGAAATCGCAAAGGTATCGTTTTAGTAGAAGTCGTTGTCGTGCTCGTCGCATTTTTAACCGATACGATTCCTTCATCGGCGCTAGAAATGTCTCCTTCGTCACTACTAGAGTACGGTAATGTTGTTGTTGTTGTTGTTGTTGTTGTTGTTGTTGTTGTTGTTGTTGCTGTTGCTGTTGCTGCTGCTGCTGCCGCCGCCGCCGCAGTCGTGTTACCATGCGCCAATCCTTTCTGTTTATTAATCATGCCAACATCAGCGTCGACATCCACTGTACAAATGGGTAGATCTATAGGCCTTAATGGCTTGTTATCATGCTCAGTTCGAATTTTGTTATCTTTGGTCGGTAAAGGAGAAAATTTAACCGGCTTATAAACTTTACCAACGTTCGATTCGTATTTAATGGGTGCCGGTGTCGGCGTCGTCGTATTATTGTTGAAAATTTCTGCGACGTCGTTGAATCCATTTGTACATGTAGGTGTAGACCTATCGCCGCTGTCGGTGTCCGTTACGTTTTCGGCGAGCCATTTCCGCGCATTCTCCAATTCCTCTGGACTGACGCCAACGGTGTATCTAGCTTTACGCGATTTGAGGACGGATGCGTCGATGGTGGTGGTGGTGGTGTCGGTATCGGTACTACTCGTAGGTGGTTTTGACGAGAAATACGAATCGAACGACGAGGGTACGTCGTTTACGTTGAGACAAGACTGTAACTTTGTAACTAAAGGAATAATAGAAGCGCGTCTGGTCGTGTCTAACTTAGGAAGCGCATTTTCCAATTTACTCAGGGCACCGCGTACCTCAGACAATAGTTGCGGACTTAGAAATCGTAAATCTTCGCCAGATTCGGTGCCGGAGTCTTCGATCACGCCTATTAAGCTATTCGAATGTAACTGCGAACGTTGCGACGACGCAATCGGTTGCGCAGCAACCACACACTCACCGGTATTTGATGTGGCGATGTCTGCCGAATCCGTCGGTTGTGGCACGCATGCCGCACCGGCGGTTGGCTGCGGTACTGGTGGTAGCGCTGCTCCTTTCAAATCATCTGCATGCCCTGCGAACACGAAATTTTCGTTTAATTGCCTACGTCTCGCCTCTATTGCTGATTCGTACGTATAGCGTCAATATCTAGCACAGGTACGTAGTGTATGTAGTATGGAGTACGTACGAGTACATATTAATGGACAAGAGTGTCGGTTAAAGTATGAAATAAGAGTATTAGGCAGTAGGTACAGGTAGCTACTTAGCAGCTAGCCACTTAGCCAGTAACCAGCCACAGCTAGGTGGCTATTTGTTCGCGCAGACATTGCAATTATACCGTGCCTCCTTCCGCACACAGAAGCACCTTTCGGCTTCCGGTGCTACGTTTTTGGGGTACAGTGGCACCTCACACAACCTTGACACCATTTCAAATCGGGGTAGTTCATTACTTTACGTGCTGGTCTTACTTTAAGCTTTTAAATTTGGAGGGAACAAAAAAAAAAAAAATCGCTACGGAGAAGGTGCCAAGACTAGACAATACTGTTAGGCCTGACAAGATTGGGTAAACACGTACGAAAACGTAGGTGCTAGGTAGCTGAGCTGCTAGCTATGTAGAGGTACCTTTACTCTACCTAGTACTCCGCTACCTGTAAATACAGTATGTATACGCATTAGGCCTAGTTAGAATAATACGCCGTCAACTACACAGTACGTTGCATACGGTACTTACCTTTGGCAGGGTCAGAATCCGAATCGGTTGCCATGTTTTGCTTGGACGGTGATCCAGTTCGAGGTGAACGCGTAATTTCAAAATCGCTGCCTGTACGGACGTGCGATTGCGATTCGCGCTGCGAAGTTGAAAAAAAGATCAACAAACTCGTACGTGTAGCGTACGGTACTTTACTACGTTACTACGCGTACCTAGTACCTAGTACCTAGTACCTAGCTAGTAGCTAATAGCTAGCTAGCTAATAGCTACCTACTACCTACTTGCCACATCGAAGTAATCAAGTAACGTAACTAAGTACAGCGACACTTGAAGCTTAATGTTGTCGTCCGTTTGGTACGAGTACATTTAACTGAATTTTAGCCTAAAAAGCGATTGTTTTGGTGACTTACATACTGTAGGTACGTGTTAATCTGAATAAATCAACTTTGACTAAACGCATTTGTGTTAATTGGGAAAAATCATTTAAAGTACCCTGATGCGAGTCTACGAGTATTTAGACTAACAATGTAGGCATATGATAGCGTAATGAACTCGTAGGTAATTAGGTAATAGGTAGAGGTACCTACAATTATGTACGATACAGTCATAGAACATGCGTATTACGTACATACCTATTACCTACTGTATTAGCCTACTGTAGTACAGTGCATAGGCCTACCTAACTTCGTACGACCTGTATAGTTTACGGCGGGCGTACAGTGTACAGTGTACAGTGTATATCTACTCGGTACTCACTAAATGAGCGATTACGATGCACTTACACGACTCACCTCAAAATCGAGTTGTACTTGTTGCTGTTTTTTCACGGCGCCGGCAATTCTCTGAAACGGAAAAACGATAACTTTCGAGTTAACTAGGTAAATGCATCAAGTCAACTTCTGACGAACAGATAGTGGTTTTCATCCTTTTCAATGTAGGCTATACTCTTATTAACTTACATAATTTGCACTAATGCAGGTAGCTTACGGTTGTACGAGTATACGGTATACGGTATACGGTATACAGTATATCGCCTACATCCAACCATCCAATGATCCGTACGATACCCTTCGGTAATAGGTAGAGGTACTAGGCTCGTAACCAGCTAACTACCTACTACCGGGTGATCGATTGATCGTGCCACCGCCCACCGCAAAATAATTTACTTTTTTTTGGTTTTATTGAGAAAATGACAGCAATGGCTTGCTTAAACAATGTCAAATTCGACGTCATTCTCTTTATTGAAAAATTTAATTCGGTCTTATCAATCCGTTTTTCAACTTGCAGGCGAATTGACCAGACCAAATTTGATTATTTATTGAAGAAAATAATGTCCTATTCAACATTGTTCAATCCGTTGCTGCCATTTCTACAATAAAACCGAAAAAAAGTAATTTATTTTCCCATGGCAGGAGGGGGGAGGGGGCGCGATCGGTTGGCCACCCGGTAAGCACTCACGTAGTACCTAGTACCTAGTACCTAGCTACCTACTACCTACGACTACCTACGTACTACCTACGTAGTAGGTAGTAGGTAGCTAGGTAGGTACAAGTAATAGGTGTAAACGTACGTAGCGTACTTACTCGAATAGTTAGGAGAACAGCATCGTCAATGTCTCTATACTTGGATAAACTGAATTTTATTTTACATATTTAGTCGTGGCAGGGTGATAAATTGAAATGTTAAAAGCTGAACAAGAAACCAGTCATCAATTTCAACTACGCGACGAGATGCAAGAGAAAAGAATACCGAAAATACGAGGTGACTTGGACACGTACTTTGACTACTTGCTACTTACAACGTCAACTTGGTACGACTACCTACTTCCTACTGGCTACAACCTACATTAAATGCACTGCGCGTGTAGCGTGTAGCGTGTAGTGTACAGTGTACAGTGTATAGTTGTTGTGCGCTATGCTGCCGCTGCGATATGCTACGTACTACGTACTACGTACTACGTGCTACCTACGCAGCCAAGCCAACTATTACGATCATTCTTCATCTTCATACACGTAGACATAGCCATAGCCTACTCGTACATATGCATGCGTTTGTATGTACATACAGTATGTAGAATTCAAGCGCAACTTGCAAATGAAAGGAAAAAAAAACGCGAACGAGCGAACAAGAACAAACGAACAGAAACGGTTACGCTATAAGAGATAACTAGGTAGATTTTGAAAAAAGAGAATAACGTAGTCGTAGTGACGAAAGAGAAAGGCTTAGAGGGCCAAAACTCCTTCACCTTCACCTTCACCTTCACCTTTGCGAGACCCGTCGTGGAATGCGCTTTGGTATCAAATAAGCGGCATAGCTGAACAAACCACCCACCACAATGGATGGACTGGGCCACAGGGTAACCAAGCAAAATCCCTGTGCGCCCTCACGTTTTTTGCGCTTTTTGCGTCCCAATTTTGAAGTTTGACCATTAGGGTGCCTTTTTAATTCTTCAATTTCAAGGTGCGCCCTAAACAGCCCCACCGTCACTGGTTACTACCATACGAGCGGGCCTACGTAATTAAGCACCCTTCGTTTTCCGATAATCGTCAAAAACGCGTACAATTTTCAGATGTCGCAGACACGATTCCTCCTCTCACTGCAACACTTATCCCACCCCACCCCATCCCATCCCATCCCTTAGCTTTTACTTGTACCAAGTTCCAAATGAGGGAAGAAATTGTTTGTTGCACATGCAAGTGCAAGTGCATGTGTTCGGTGTACGATGTACGGTGTACCGCATCGTGATATTACGCTCTGAGCGGGCGATTGCAAATTGTTACGCGAACGCGAACAGATTACCAAGCATTAATGATGCACGAGTAGTAAACGAAAATGCGTAAAGCAAGTTTTGTACAAATATGTAGTTCGCACTTCGTACCAAAATAGGTAACAGACGTCTATTTTTACTTATCGACGGTGCGACAGCGCGCCGTCGCACGCCGTCGCACCGTCGCATCGTCGTACCGCCAGCACGATTTACATATGATTTTCTTTTATTCCTTCTTTCCTTTCTTTCTTTCTTTCTTTCTTTCTTTCTTTCTTTCTTTCCTTCCTTCTTTTATTCATATTTTCGGGACAGAGAGAGCGAATAGGGGGAGGGAGGTTTACGTTTAACGAACGAGAATCGCCGTTCATGACGAGGAGTTTGCCGCGCTACCGATTTGAAAACAAAAGAGAAATAATTAATTACGCGCATACATATAAATACTCGTACGTAGCTACGTACGCTTGTAATGGAGTCGTGCTATGGAAGTAGTCTTTGTATTTTTGAGCGAATCCGCACCTTTGTTACGACTCTTTGAAAGTTTGAAGCAACGCAAAAAAAAGACATTTTGGGTATGCCCTCGCCCTCACCTCACCACACCTCACCTCACCACGTTATTGATGTTGGTAACTTGGTACTCGTATTCGGTGTATGGTATACGTGTAGTCGTATACCTAGTTACTTACGGCTAAGTAGTCACTCACTATCATTGCCAATCGGATAAAGATTGAACATCCACAAATAGACGCGTAGTAGTAGTAGTAGTAGTAGTAGTAGTAGTAGTAGTAATAATAATAATACGTTATCAAGACTTTAGAACCGTAAAAAACGAAAGTGGGCTGCGAAGTGGGGGGGGGGAATGTTTTGGGACCCCTCAATTTGCGCATGATATTATGTACTCGTACTTAACTACTTATCAACTGAAACGAGTAAGGGAAAATCGACTAGGTACATTGTTTGTTACTCGTAAATAGTATGCACAAACTTGAAAATTTCCTCGCCCTTGCAGTAAAGCCGTGATTAAAGGCAAAGTACCTCCCTCGCGTACACTATACGTATTTCCCCACCCTTTGGATCGTACGAGTACCTAGGCCTACCTCTTTACCTATAACCTTTCAAAATAACTTCAAATTGTATAATGTGTATAATTATACTATACGCCTGTAAACCCTTTTGGTGGGAGGAGGGGGGATGCTTCGCAATTAGGGTGGAGCGCAAAATTGCCAGTCTCTTCAATCGTGCCGAATATGGCTGGTTCATTATTACATTTGCACGTTTGTAACTTTGCCGAAGAAAATTTCGCTACTATACGAAGAGAAGACGTGATTTTCCATTAAAATGGCGTTGTTTTTCCATTTTTCAAATCAACCCGTCTACCACTGCGGGACACCCGAAGGAAGCTGGTATACTACCGCTACACGTACATGGTACATACTACATAGCCTACATACACATACACATACGCATACGCATAATATGACGTGTACCGTAGTTTTCTATGTGTGGTTCGAGATTCCGCATTTTTTCTCTCAAGTTTTTTGTTTTCTTCATCTAATCCGATTATGATTTTGCCTTGTGGTACGAGTTTCTTCATATTTTGTAAACGTGCATTTTCAATTTCAAGAAAGAAATGCTGCAGCTGGTCTTCTTCGTACGAAAAAAGTTATAGACCTACTGGCGAAAAGTGCGTGCATAATGCATAGGCCTATGCATGATCGATTTCGAGAATTTTGTTCGTTGAAAAAGTTAAGTTAAGGTACTTATAGTGGCGCTGGCGGCTGGCGGCAGTAGGTATACCTGTACGTTGTTTTGTGATTTGCATTTACAAAATAAAATATTCTGCATGATCGAGATTCATCATTACACTACATAGGCATTATCATGAAGAAATTTTTTGCTTATCAACGGCGGATGAGGCGGCATGAATAGTCGGATGCCCGGTATGTTTATGTAGATAGAAGCACCCACCACATGTGCAGGAGTATTGTATGTACTCGTACAATGCACATGTACGGTATGTGCCTAACGGCTCACTGCTTAGGTAATAGGTAAAGTAAAGGTATAGGGTACAAGACACGCCTACTACGAGTACGAGCATGCGCACACTTTAGGTTTTCGTATAATTTTTCTAGTACATGTAGTAGGCCTACATAATACATAAACATAATTACGAGTCTCATGTAGAAGAGAAGTAACGTCTATGTCTAGTATATATCGCAAGTGAGTTGCCGAACCTGCATCTGTATGGTTGATTGGCACTGATCTTGCCTCGTCTGTCGCCATTCACCTGTTGTTGTCGTCGTCATATTTTCAAGTGAAATGCCCAAGCCGCTGTTAATGGGAGCATAGTTATCACTGGATAAGTGTCTAAAAGCTATCAATTGAATTTCAACACTTTTGTAATACCAAATACGAGTAGCTCTAGCTACTAGCTACTAGCTACTAGCTACTAGCTAGTACCTATCTAACTAAATAACTACCTAGAGCTACCGGCTGGCCGATTGATTGTGGCCGCCCGGAAAATGAATTACTTTTTTTTCGGTTCTAGGCCTGCTCGTATTGCAAAAATGGCAGCAATGGCTCACACAACTCGAATCGGACATCATTTTCTTCATCATTGCAATTCACATACTCGTAGGTAGTTTTCATCGATTCTAAAAACATCGAATCAATTGCAATTTTTCAACTTGAAAATGAATCGATAAGACCTTTAGGCCAAGTGCGGCCATTTGCCATTTTTACAATAAAACCGAACCGTAAAAAAGTAATTCATTTTCCCAGGGGGCTGGACGATGAATCGGCCACCCGGTACTACCTTTTTTTTTTTCGCCGCCATAGCGCTCCTTCCGTAACCGCGTTTCGGCATTACTTCAGAGGGGTACTCCGGCTACATAAGGAACAAATACTTACACACCTGTCGGAGGAGCGAGTACCTACTTCGTCTGTTGTGGTTGGGCTTTATCCTGCCTCCTTCAGCATCCTTTTACCGCAGGTGAAAGACAAAAGACGCTGGCTAGCAGCTCGGTTACGCTTCCGCACACCAACATACTTTGGCTTGCTTCAGCCCCCCCCCCTTACTGTTGGCTACTACTTTTCCGCGTTTGATGGAGCATGCAGTCCGCGGGTACGTAGTACGTACTACGTAGGTATGTAGTAGGTAAAGGTGTTGGGTAATTAACTTATTTAGGTAACAAAGCGACGCAGCAGTGGGTTGCGTCGCGACCATTTTCACTTACTCGTACTGCTCGAACAGCGATCTTCGAATTTTTTCTCGTTTCGCGCTGAATTAATATTACCGTTGCTATTATTTGTATGCGATGGCTTAAGAATGGCACGGCTAGGGCTACTTTGATCACAGGCTACAAACGACGATGATGAGGTTGACGTTGTGACCGCCGATTTCGATTGTTCCTTCACGTTATGTAGTTGCGTTTGCCTTTGATGAGCTATATCAAAGTAAAGTAATAGCGATGCAATAAGCGCAAATAAATACCTAGAAGGTACTAGGTTAGGTTCTAGCTAGGTACGTCTACGTAACGTAGGCTACTGTAAAACAGTTCAAAGGTAATTTTAAGTAGAAAGGTAGAAACATAAAATCGCCGCAAACTGCGACAAAATGTAGGTAGACTAGATAGTAGGTACCAGGCAGGAGGGTGGAGCGCAAAAATTTCGAATCCTACGTACCTAAATAGCCTAATATCTAATAATAAACATAAACTATTAATGGTTTCGATCGCTACGAAAATGAGGTTTGGATCGAGTTTCCGTCGAGTAGGGCATGAAAAACAAACCGCTCGCCTACCTTAGCTATGTGTATAGTGTATAGTGTATATACCTATGGCGGCGTTCGTTTTCATGAAACGATGAGGTACCTTACCTACGGTAGTTTCAACTCGCACCCCACCCACGTACGAGACGTAGTACATCTACCGCTAGGCGCTAGTACCTTACCTACCTATTATGTAAAATTTCGGCAAAATCAAAAACCGGTGATGTCGACTGATACGCGTGTTACCTACCTGAAGTGGCGTTTTGAGGCCGACTTTCAGTCTTCGCCAGTGCGGTATTACTAGTACATTGAAGAGCTTTTAATCCAAACAGTGACGACGAAAACGACGAAGACAACGATGGCATGTCGTCGTCATTATCGATGGCGGCGTTTATGTTTGTGGCATCGGCATTTCTAGCGTATTTTCCAACCATACGCTCGTCTAGAAGGTACAATGTAGGGTATACATTACATAGTGCATTACAATCATTACCATACATACAGTAGTACAGTACATTAGGTGAAAAAATTCACCAAGCGACGGTCCGCTGTCAATAGCTACAGCTAGCCAACCTTCCTTTTCAATTGCGAGGCTCTTTCAATCACCAGCTACATCATGGTCTAGAGGTAGCAGGCAATAAGAGCATTTCGTCTTCAGCACGACTTTTTAAGAAACACCCGCGAGAGCTTCGGCAACGTGGACAATATTCGTTTGTTTCATACTTAAAAGTAGAAGAATTTTTGAAAGGCGACCATTTTTTGTTTAGAGCTTTGTGCCCTAAACCGGCTAAACCCCTACAAACGTGTAAGTGTCAGGTCCCCCAGGGCCCAGGTCGTGGAATAGGAATTAGAAGCTATAGTAGCGTGAACGTAATTTGCGGTGCCGATCGTCATCTTTTCGCTATAAAACAGCGTAAAATGGCGAAAAGATGACGATCGACGCAATTTTGTAGTGAAAAGTTGTTGCTTGCGTGCCGCAAATTTCATTCGTGCTATTATACGAGTAGCTTCTAATTCCATGACTCGGCACCTGATTACAATTTCATTTACCTAGTTTAGATTTTCTTTATAATTCGCCTTTTTATGGTTCTCGTTCTCGTGTTCCATTGAAAAAACCATAATTATGCGGGAAACATTCGAGTAAAGAAAACGGTGTGACCTACTTACGCATAAATAGGTAATAGGTAGGTATAGCCTATAGGTACTCTGCCTACTACTGGGAAGCCAATGAGGTCAATTGTTCGTGCCCACCTCCCACGGGGAAAATAGTTCGTTTTTTTTTCGGTTTTATTGTGAAAATGGCGGCGATGGTTTATGCAACGTTAAATTGGACATCATTTTCTCGAGTAAAATATCAAATTTGGCCATCAATTCACTTTCAAATTGAAAAATTGCGATTTATTTAATGTTTTATTAGGTATAGTATTTAGGTACCTGAGCGATTGGATTTTCTCAACGCTTCTAATCCGAATAAAGGTCTTCCATGCTTATCTGTGGGACCCACGCCATAACCAGAAATAATATTTCGCGTCTGCGTCTGCGTCTGTTTCTGTTTTTCACCCTCGAACTTGTATTGCGTACCGTCGGAGGAGCAAATACTCGTACCAGTGCTGCTACGAGTGTGACGAGAAGTTTGTTGGTCGCGGGTTCTTGTAACTACGTAGTTCAAAAGAAGGGAAACAGAACAAATCCTTCATTCGATAAAACGAAGTTGGCGATAGAAAGGGAAAAAGGTGTGCAGAAATTTCAACAAATCGAGCAACTACTCATATGGTAGAATTGCGAACACACACAACCACGTCATTAGCCATTAAAACGTGTATTGAGAGTAGGTATAGGTACCACATACCTGTAGGGGCTGTAGTGGAGTTGGAGTCGTCATGAGTGTAAACGCCTATCGTCGCCTGCGAACGCGATTCATCGACGAAGAGGCGTTTCTTCGCTGTATCTCGTCTACGAGTATGTTCTTTGCTTAAAGCGGACCGTTCTACGTCGTTTTTGACGAGCGATTCTTGCTGTTCGCGCTGCGGCTGCGGCTGCGGCTGCCGCTGCCGCTGCCGCTGCTACAAGCAAAAATACCTATTACGTACACGTATACACAGTACACACATATTAATATTATCTTTCTTAGAAGCTTGCTTGGCGCCCAGCAACCAGCCTACCAATACGGCATTCGCGTGTAGGTAGGAGTGTAACAGGTAGCAGAGTAGGAGGTACCCTACACGCAGGCTTATCTGATTCGCTAATCTGCTATAGCTACTTATTACTTACCGTTGCCGAAGAAGCAACCTTTCCGTTGGAAGCATACTCGTATTTTTGCGGCGACGGACTTTTCGACGACCTCTTAGTTTTCAATTCAGTTTCGCGCCGAATTGCTCGCATTCGAGCTCGGATTCTACTCCTTATGTGGTATCTAGTCGCGTTATCCAACTTGGTAGTAGGTAGTAGGTGGCATGGTACGTTCACGTAGACGCATCGCAACAACACATCGCGCGGATAGCGGAACAGAAAGGGCAAAAAACGTACGTATTAAACAGCAGAACTACCTATACGAGTACGTACCCACTACCTACTACCTAGTACCTAGTACCTAGTACCTAGTACCTAGTACCTAGTACCTAGTATCTAGTACCTACTCATACTCTATAGCGTAACCGTATAAGCCTACCTATTACCTACGCAATAATACGTATTACGTATTACCTCGTAGGTAAGGTATAGGCCTATGCTAAGCAGTAAGCAGTAAGCACATCTACATTTGAACACTTATATCCAGATGAAAAGAGTTAAACTGCCCTCCATTGACACTCAGAGTCAGAGGGCTTCTCGGGACCGGGAGGGACGTCTTTCCGTCCGCAGTGGGCAAGTATCTGAGAGAGGTGAGTTAGGCCGCACGCTGGGGTTATGTCATTGTTTTTGTGCTCTAATTGCTTTGCTTTTTGTTGTTTACTTTTACTTTCTTTTTGTTTTACACTATTCATCAGCCCGGCTCTTCTTATTTGCATTTAAGTAGGCCTAGTTGTTTATACGAGTATGTATGTGTAGGAGTAGTCGTTGTTTGCCCATTTTTGCGTCGGCATTGAACGTGTGTTAAGTACTTTGTTTTTTGAAAATTGTGATGTAACATCAATTGAAGAAATACTGTACGTACATATTGTAGTATCGTGTATACATATCCATCTGCGATTGTACTTTTTCAAAAATTTCAATTTGACCTACGTGGAAAAAATGCGAAAAAACACTACCGCACCGCACCGCACCGCACCGCACCGCACCGCACCACACCGTATTAAGTTGCTCGAAAGTGCTCGTATGTAGTTTTAGTTTATTGCCGCGTCGCGATGCTGAGTAAAACGCCACTTTTTAAGAAAAGAAGATTTTTGTTTTCACAAAAAAGAAAAATTTTTGTTCTCGATTTTTTCATTTTTCATCGCCTCCACCGAGAAGAAAGCAAGTTCGTGGAAATCTCAAATTGGTGCCCAGGTTTGAATTGTAGGCCTACGCCTTTCCAAAACCATCTTAAATAAAGCCAATAAAATCGCTTTGGCGCGCAGGCTCGTGTAAATGTGCTACTACTGGACTACTCTCCTCTCCTCTCCTCTCCTCAATCAAAAGTCAAAACAGCGAATACGTGCTAATTGCTAATTGAGCTTACCTTCGTTTCGAGTGATTTCAAATCGGAAATATCTTCGATATTGTCGATTTCGTAGTCGTAGTCGTAGTCGTTGTCGTTGGATTCCTTGCTAACGTTGAGGTGTTGCGCATTGTTAATGCCGGTTTTATCGAAACTCGTCGCAGAATTTTTCAACGGCGACGTTACCTTTAGTTTTAGCGCGCTTTTGGAGGGCTGCGACGTACGAGGTACGGAAGATGCCGCCGATATACTCGTAGGTGTCGCCGGTTGCGCACATTTTCCACTTTCGGTCGTCGACTTTGAACAGTCCATTTGGACGCATCCGATAGGCGAATCTGCTTTGTGAGAAAGTCGTCTGCTGGAAGAAGCGCAGGTGACGACGTTACTGTTCTCGCTCTTATCGACGATTTGCGTACCCGCGCGAATTTCAAAATATTGTTTTCGATTTTGATAATCCGAGGCAGTGTTGGAAAGTCTTTTTTCGAACGACCTTTTGCGCGTTTCGGTTTCGGTCGCTTTCGCCGCGTCAGCACGACGATTTTCGCGTGACCAACTCGAGCTCGTACCGGAGTATTCGGCAGTCAATGGTACCGTTTTCGACTCGACGGTAGGCCTACATCCTTCGAACTCTATGATGGAGGTATGATCGAACTGCGTATTGGGCTTCACTACAACCGTGGTCATTTGGATAGCTGTCGGCGACAATAGTCGCGCCACGTCGCGCTCATTGGTATCTGCGGCGGCAGCGGTACACGTCGCGAAAGCGACATTCTCGACAAGCGCGGTTGGTTGCTGCTTATTTGGAGCATTTCCGCCGACCAAATCGTCGTCGTCGTTGCGCATATTTTCGATTCGTCGTTCTTCCTTCTCCTTCTCCTTCTCCTTCTCCTTCTCCTTCTCCTTCTCCTTCTTCTTCTCCTTTTCCACTCCTACGAGTAATTCATGATATTTTTGCGACGATAATCGCGGTTTCTCGTATAGGCCTAACGATTGTTTTCGAGTTGCAGACTGCGACGACTCTTTGACCGTCGCACTCGCACCCGTTCTCTTTTCTTCCGCCTGCGGCGAAGAAGGCGACAGTCGATCGAATGCGCTATTCTCGCGAGACCGGCGAGGTCGGTTAATTTCCTCCGCGTGCGTGATGGCACATCGTTTATCGTGTTCGTCCTCTAACAGCGTTATCTTTTCAAACGTAGGTACTGGCATCTTTTTGCGTAACGTCGCGCGCTCTTCAGGTTCGAGTATAAGGTCCGCGTATCTACTAGTCGATTGATCAACGTTGTCGTCTTGCTGCACTGTTTCTGGCGCTGGCGTTGATGTTGGTGTTGTCATCGATGTTGGCGACGACTCGGACGTACGCCTAGATGTGACCATTTTCACCGTCGATTCTACTCGTGTATCGTGTTTGTCGATCGTCGACTTCGTCTTGGCTGTTTTATGTTGCGGAGACGACGCCGACGAGCCAACGACAGCATTTGGGTGTTGCGATTGCCTCCGCTGTTGCCATGGTACTTGTTGCTTGCCAGTCAAACGTGGCGAATGTCGGACTCGCTCGTTTATGTTTCCGTTCACGGAAGCAGACGGCGCAGAGTCGGTTAACAAGCCGCAACTCGACGAACGCGATGACTTACGTCGAGCATCATTCGCTGCACTAGACGACGGCTGTCGCTGTCGTCGATTGACGGCCGCTTTTTGCGCTGCTTTCTCGACAGCTTGTGCAACGAGGACGGTGGCACCACCATTTGATTTGGCGTCATCGTTCGCATTACGGCGAACGCATTTTGACGGCGAAAGCGACGCAAGCGAGTCTACCATTCTGGAATTCGTCACCTTCGCAAGGTTGATTGTTTTCTTCTTCAGTTGCTGCGACTTGTCGTCATTTTGTAATGTACATTTTGACAACGACGTCTCGTCCATTTTGTTATTCGTTTTTCGGCGTTTCGTGTAGTCGTCTTCGTCGTCGTCGGCGGCGGCGGCGGCGGCGGCCAACTTCTTTTCGCAAGGCTTTTCCGTACGCGTTACTCGTGCTTTTTTCGTGGTTACGAAGGGAGCGCGCCGCGTATCCATCACCGGCATGGAGACTGCAGCGGTGGTAGAGGGAGCGGCAGCCGGCGCTACCTTACCATCAGACTGCGTTCGGCGATTATATGGATTACGCATGGCGGGTGTTTTGCTTTTGCAAACGTTTCTGTCGCTGGCGTGCTTCGTCAACATTTTCTTGTCGGCGGCCGTAGCGTCAACATTACTCGTATTTAGGCCTATCCGCTGGCGTATAGTCTGGCTAGCTATCGTCCGTTGTTCTAATGGCTTGTCGTTACGACGCTCACGCTCCGTCTTCTTAATACTAGCCGCACGTTGGTGGCTCAAATTTACCGGCACACCAATGCCATTTGCCGAGACCGGCAACACTTCAGCCTTCGAACCTGCAGCGCGTCTACCAGTACTACACATTTCGGCTGTGCGCGCTTTCTCACCGTGCTGTATTTTTGAAAAGTCGCTAGCGTTTTTAATTTTCGCGTTATTCCCACCTTCTGTCGAAAGCGTGATATCGTCATTTCTCACCGAGGCCGACGTCGCGATCTCAGACACTTTCACGCCCTCACGTCGATTTGCGTCGTCTTTCGAATGTTTTGTCGTCGCCACCACCGTAGCCGTGGCCATGGCCGTAGCCATCCTGTCATCTTCGCCATCGAGTACGGCTACGGATTTTCCCTTTTGCGTCGCGTACTCTTTAAATAGTTGGGCGGCTTCCTTGCCGAGCACGGCTTCCGCAGGCGGAATGCTTCCCTCGATTTCGCCTTCTTTTACGATTTTTTTTTCCTTTATACGAGTGTCTTCGAGTTTTTCCCCTTGCGAAACGACTTCTTCTTCTTTTACCAAATCGAATTGTGACTCGAGCCCGCACGAAAATCCACCTCGTTCTTGTTCTCGTTCTCGTTCTCGTTCTCGTACGTCAATTTGTTCGGACGTGAGAATTTGTTGATCGACGACGGCGACGGTGTTGCTTCTGTCTGTCGAAGACGTAACCGCAGTCGCACCGGGTACCGCTCGTAAGGGCGGCGGTTTATCGTTATCGCTGTCCACGATTTCCTCTATTGTAACGCTGTTTTCTAATACGTGGTCGTCGTCTTCGTCCGACGAAGAATAGCTCTCGCTTTTGGAATCGCTATCGCTAACGCTATTGGCACCACGATCGTCGACAACCGACGAGCGTTTTCTTTCGTTACTCTTACTCACGCGGTCCGTTTTGATCGGCAAAGTGCCGCATTTTCGTATTTTGTTGACGAATGGACGAGTAGACGTGGGCGTATCTGACTTGGCCGTTTCTATTTTCGAACATTTCTTTTCGGCTTCGTTTTTCGTAGATTGAGAGAGATTTTGAGCGATTGGGTGCAATTCAGAATCGCCTGTTCTACCGGGCATAGGCGTATACCGTGATTTGCGATTAGGAGAAGGAGATGACGAAGGCGAGCGCGACGTTTGTTTCTGCGAGTTACTCGTCGGCGTCGGCGTCGGCGTAGTACGAAGGCTAGTGGCAGCTTTCGCACTCGCAGAATGAGTCGTGTTCGCCTTGCGAGGCGGCGAGTGTGATCGTTTTTTCGAGCCATCTCTGTTAGCTTCCTCGTTCGGAGACGGCAACAACTTTGCGATCGAATCGCAATCGCAATCGTCCAGCCGTCCCTTTCGTTTGTCCAACTGTTTCGATTGTTTGGTGTTGGTAGACGTGGTCGAAAATAACTCGCATCGCTTACTCGCAGAATCGAATTCACCCTCACGCTCATGCAAGACGCCGGCGGTAATGGCGCTTTTCTTATACGTTGCGCTCGAGTCTTTCGAATCGTATACTCGATGCGAAGCGACTCGTTTGTTTCCATCTGCAACGGTTACGGTATCGGTATCGGTATGAGCTGCGCGACGTTGCGTATCACGACGACGATGGTAGTGAGCGTCATGCGAGAGCACGCGATTTTGGAAACTAGCCGTATATTTTTTGCTGAGATCGTTACCACCGAAGCACTTTTCAGGGCTGACGCTGGATCGCGGAGTTTTCTCCGGAGTAGAGCGTTCGAGCGACGATTTTGACGAAAAGACGCTGGTGCTGGTGCCGCCGCCGCCGCTGCTCGGCGTCGGACTGGCTCGTAAAGAACTGGCGAATGCGTTGTGGGTAGCGTTGACGTCGATTGATATTCTGTTCGTAGTCGCGCTGGTGCTGCTTACATTACGCTCGATCGTGCTACTTTCTTCCATCTTTTTGTTTGTCGTTAACTTTTCGCTAGAATTTTCGCCAAAATTTTCGCTAGCGGGCTCGCCGTCTTCATGTTGATGACGAATCGTTCTAGTTTTTGTGGTTGTCGCGTCATCATTCGCTGATTCATTTACACCAGACTCTCGATAAAAACTATTCGTACTCGTAGTATAAGCGCTGCTCGTATTTGTAGCTAGGCAATTCTTGCGTAGTATTGTTTGGTCGTCAACGCCAACGTGAACGCGGTCACTGGCAACGCTAGTGCTAATGCTAGTGCTAGTGCTAGCGCTAGTGCTAGTGCCAGTGCCAGTGCCAGTGCCAGTGCTAGTCTCGGGACAGTAAGCCGCCAGTGAAGAGGACAACGCCGCCTCCGCCGTCGCCGTCGTAGCATTGTGATCGACGGCGGTACCGCCATTACGCGTCGCGGTCATTTCATGCTCGTGCTCGTCTTGAATCACGTGCTTACTCGTCCTAGTTGTCGTCGCATAATTTGCGACGCTTGTAACTTTTGTTGCGCGTGAACGTGAAGATATGGCGGAAACGCTGTGGCCAGCGGTCGTTGATGTTGACGAATAATCTAGTCCCTGATGTGGCGACACCTTTCTTTCGTTCGCGTCGATACCGCTCGTACCTGTTGCATATTCGCAGGTGTCTTTTCTACTCGCTGCAAACGGCAGTGACGTCTCAAAAATAGGTGACGACGAATCGCGGATTTCTTTACTTTTTGCCGTTACAAATCCGCGATCAGTGAGCGACTCGGCGTGCGAGGAATTTAACCATTTATTGCGAACGCCGACGCCATCCCTATCCCCATCCCCATCCCCGTCCCCAACCGTTGTTTCTCGTCTTATGTAATAACTCTTTAGTCGTTCTTCGCGTAGTCTGTACATCCTCAGACGAATTTCCTTCTTGCGACTAAAGTCTTCCGTCTGCTGCCACTAAATGACAAAATATCATTATCATTTTTGTATTTTATTATAAACTTATAATTATAACGCTACATCGTTGATATTGTTAGTACCCCTCAGCGTCAGCGCCAGTGCAAAAATAGCCCACTATATACAAAAAACTAAAAAAGTGTTGCGCTTAAAAGGAGCTGGAAAGAGCTAAAAATGGAGCTCGTTCATAGATGGCGCACCTACGTTTCATCTTTCCCCACCTGATATCTTGTAGTTTACGCATGTGTGCATGTCGTTGTGTGTAACACGTTACTCAAATACCAAGAAATTAAAAACAAGGGAGCGGTGTTTACAACGGTACTCATTTCACGTTACGCTATCTATCGTCGTAGCGGTTATTCAGTATTTCACGCGCAACCGTTTTGTCTTGTCATACCAGTGGGCCATCTTTGTACAGGTTAATCTATGATGATACAAATACATACGTAAATTATTTTCAACCCTAATCGACGTTTATAAATCGTTATTTTGATTACGAGTAAAATGAAGGATTCAACTCGATACGGTAGGCCTATTAATAATTTGAAAACGAAAAATAATCATTAATAATCGATGATTTACTCGTACTTTTTTCGAACGTTTTTTTTGCTCTATAATTTGCACGCACTGGCACTACTGACGTCTCTGTTTACGTCGCGTTGTTCGTATTCGTAATCTGAATCTGTTTAATTGTCGCATGTGGCCACTTTTTACGCGTCATCGTCAGCTACGTTGATGGGGTACTAACTACTAACACCCCTCAGCGCAGAAATCCCATCACCATAGATAACTAATACAAATAAATTATTTGCAACCCTAATCGATGTTTATAAATCGTTAGTTTGATTAAAATGAAGAGTATAAATTGATATTACCTAATAACTGAAAAACGAAAAATAATCATTAATAATCGATGATTTACTGTTTTCGTACGTTTTTTTTTGTGCTGTAATTTGCACGCACTGACGTCCCTATTTACGTTGCGTTGTTTGTAATCTGTGTAAGTGTGGCCACTTTTTACGCGTCAGCGTCAGCTACGTTGATGAGATTTTTGCGCTGACGCTGAGGGGTACTATCATCAACCGGACGGTCTGTACATAAGGAGATAGGCTAGTCCTGTTGCCCTGTAGGCGGTTGGTCACTTACCATACGTCGAAGAGTTTCTTCATCTTCGATTGTATTTAATTCGTTAGCATAAATTTCACTCGCCGCCATGCTGCTGCGTTCACGAATGTGAAGCGAAACACCACGCGAAAAATATGCGGGCCTATTTGATGGCACCTGAAACACGTCAACGTACTACAGTTGGTACAAATTACATAGGCAGGTATTTATAGAGATTTTTTTTTTTTTTTTTTACTTTTACAATTTAACACCGTTTTTTTAAAAAATATTTATTCGATTGTGACAGCTGTTTCGGCTTTGATAGCCATCATCAGACTAACC